>JAAOMT010000436.1:118847-264274 GCA_016748015.1 Geosiphon pyriformis | reverse complement strand
CTTTCAAATTAAATATCCCAAGAAACCTTTAAAATCAAAAAGAAATGAAAAAGAATATTTAAAACTGAATTATCACAACCCAAAGTATTAAGAAACTTACTTGTATTATTTATTGAATGAAACTATCATTCATCAACTGAATCCCTTGGAAGAATAATCCTTGATCAAGATTATTCACGTTGTTACTAATTGATAAAAGCTTTATTGTAAGAATTAGAAAAGTGCTAAAGACCATTAACATTCTGTGTTTCTAGATTAGAGAAACACATCAGGCAATTGCAAAAATAGCCTCAGAGAAGACCTCAGACAGTGAGTAGATTTTAGTTCAGCCTCTAAGAAGGAGTACATAAACACACACAACAATCGAAGAATAACTTACATCGCAACAGTAAAAAGAAAGCCTTCAGTGTAACAGTGATATTATCACACAAATAGAATTGAGGAACTCATGAAAAACTGATCGTAATTAAAACGGAATATCAGCAATTAAATATAACAAGAAAACCATCTCGTAACACCAGACAGGAACTGGCCCATATGGATCCAACCTCTTCCAACATTTAAATATTGCCCAAGTAAAATTCACTCCCCTACAGTCCCGAAGCTGGTCCACAAAAACAATACTATAATGCCAAAAAGACAGAAGACACCTGACAAATTTAGACTCACCAAGAACAGACACCATAGGGATTCCATTCCAAAGATGAAAAGCATTGGCTTTAAAGATTATAATCATGAAAAATACGAACCAAGTCTGCTAAATAATTATCGCAAACACCAACACCAATATGAGCAAGGACACACAAAGGGTGAATTGGATGCCAACACAAAACTTGTAAGTCATGAGATCTATGAGCAAACAAACGACCCAAGATACCAACCAAATTCACAAAACAAATAACAGATGCCACTTTGTGTTCAGCCTGGATCTGCTCAAAGGTTTTCAAGCCATAAAATGAGGGGTGATGCAGCACATCATTGGGAAAATCTAAAGGCAGACCAGATTTCGATTTCAAACCCCTACAAATCATAGTATTCCATTTGTTGCACATATTAGAAGAAACAAAGCTGAATTGAGTTCTGTAATTTACAATAGGGTGAAGAACCAAAGACACCAAATATAAAAATTGCTTATTAAAAATGGCTTTTTTTAACACAAGATTAGTAAAAAACTTGACGTTCAAGTGAGCTTTGGCCAGACTGGATTTAGAAAAGCCCTCAGTGGACAAAAAGATATCCAAATACTGATGAGATTCCCTCTTAATGGCTACAGAAATAGGTGACCCACTTATCAAAAGAGAGGGATTCACAACCCGGCAGTTGATAGGAATAACCATGGTCTTGTCATTGTTAATTAAAATGTTATTAATTCTGAAAAATTTGCTAGCAACATTTAGAATGTGTTGTGTTGCCACCTAACTACTACTGATCCAAATTGTATCATCCACAAAAGTGCCAGTAGCAAGAAAAAAAGTTAATCTAGCTTGAAATTCTATACAACCAGTCTTAGAAACAAAATAAGAATTCAACTGGTATTCATACACACTCTCCTGTCTTTTAACTTTGCACAAAAAAGGATCATAAAATATTTGCCAAAGGAAAGGTAAAAAAACCTCCCCTTGGTCCAAATCATCATGCACATGATAACCACTTGTCAACCCGAAATTGGTCATAACCCAGTTGGTCCGACCACCATGAATACTCCCAAAAAACCAAATAAACTTGCTACACATTTTGATCCTAACCAGACTATTCTTAAGATGGTCCCAACCAACAGAATCATAAGCTTTTTGCATGTTTTGCAAAACCAGCCATAGCTCATGGTTCTTCTCTATAGCATCCTCGATTACTGAACCAATTGTGAAAATGGTGGACTGAGTTGTAGTGTCTTTTAGTACCGAAAAATTGTCACCATGAAGAACATCATGCTTGCTGCATGCAAATGAAATCCTGTCAGAAAGAATCTTAGAAAGAATTTTGCGAGCTGTTTCAATCAGAGCAATAGGACAAGTGTTAGTGAGCACACCCTCCTATTCATAAGGCTTAGGAATCATCGACACCCAAGCACCAGGAACAGATTCATAAGAAAGACAAGAGTTGATGAACACCAAGAGCATATCGAGAACTGAACTGTCACAATGCTTTCAGAGTTTGTTGGAGATGCCTGAGAGGCCAGCAGCCTTCTTATTAGGCAGATTTGAGACCACACTAAATAATTCAACAAAATTAATACAGTCCATAACATTAGCAAAGACCATCAAAAACATGTTCCAGAGGCTAATACTGATGAGACCAATCCTCAGGCATATCAGAAACCACACCTCACTTCTGTGTCCAACCCTCCATTATCTCATTCACTTTATTTTTAACTTGATTAGGCTCCAAGAACAACTCCTCACCCACCACCAAATAATCCAAAATGACTTTGCAGAAGGGATGTTCCAAGACACTCTTGATAGTGTGACCCTTGCCAAACTTGAAGGTTTCCATCCTCCTATTAATTGCAGACTTAATGCAAGAGTCCTCAGCACATTTCAAATCTAATAACTTAGCAGCATGATAAGATTTCTTGATTTTGAAAAGAACAGACCATATATCATTCAATGAAAAATCAGAGAAAAACAAAGACTTCACCAACAAAGCATTAACTGAGTCAAGCCAAATCCAAGTATTCAGTAGTAAAGTAAACTCATTACAATTGATCAACCGGGAAGCTTTAACCAATTTAGACACCAAGAGCTCCAATCTATGAAACCTGAACGAGATCTTGGTAAAAACACCATCATATTCCTTAAACCATTTTTTTTTGAAAACCACATTCACTGAAAAACACAAGGTTTTATGAATAGCATCCCACATAGCATTCAGATCTAAATGCCTTTTGGCATCCAAGAACTCATCAAAGAACATGACAGCATTAGCTGTTGTTTCTTCCTTAAACTTTGACCACAAAGCACCACCAGTATTATTATAATTGTATTTCCAATGATCCTTATTGGCCTGTTTGCAAATAAAACACAAATGAGTGTTCAAGAGACCACCCAAACCAACCAACACAGAAACAGCTTGGTGGTCCGTATCAAAGAAATTGACCACATCCAGAATATTGTGATTCAAAATAGCATTAACCAAATTAGGAGACACAAAAAGATAATCAATAGTTTTCATCACACCCCAGGAATTACTCCATGTTAGAATCTTTAAAAGCAGACTACTGACAAGTGAGTTAACCAGACCCAAGCTTCCACACTTTCTAAAACTGGCACTTCTATGCAAACCATCTTCATTGAAGTCACCTTCCAAGATTAAAAAAGAGGATTCATTTATGGCTCTAGCAATTAAAGCATTCACATCATTGGCCTGAAAGAAGCATACCAAAGCTGATGCATCAGCATACAGACTCAAGATAGAAACTGAGAGTTTATTTTTAAAAAGTAATCTGACAGAAATAAGATAACCAGAGACTTTGGAGACTTTACATACATGCTTGGCCAGAGCAATGTTCATAATGATAGCCATACCTGAACCAAGATAATCTAAATCCAAACCAGAAATAAAAACCCTAACACAGCAAACTTATTAGCAATTCACAGACAAACTCTACCCTTTAACTTCATTTCTGTAACTATTGAAACCATATTGTTTATGCTCATATGCCAATGAATAATGTCAGCTTGCTTAGAAGAATTATTCATCTCTCTAATATTGCATGTAGCTATTTTCCACACAAAACTGCTCATTGAAAAGAGGATAAAGAAAACGCAACACCAGTCAAACTCAAACCATCCAAATGAGTTGTGAGGCTCATCACTGAAGCAAAAAGTCTTGCAAGAATGGATTCCAATTTCTTCACCCCAAGGGAGGCAGACAAATCAGGTTTCGAAGCAGCCTTACCACTAGTGGTCCCACTTGAACCCTCTTTCATCACTATATCTTTCACATGATCCTGTGATGGGAAGGTCACCCATGGCTGACATCCAGGGCTAGGCTGAGAAACCACTGGTCCAAGTGAATCCAACCTCTGAGCCAACTTACCAATTTGTTCCACAAGGCTAGTGAGACTGTTTTCAATATTCTTCAAACAGTCTTCCAATTCACTATCAAAAGTCGGAAGAGGTTTACTATAGAATATGGAACCAAACTGAGCTGAATCACCAAGAGACACTATTGGGAGTGGTTTACCAACCACAGATGCCCAAGTTTTTCCACTGAATACCAAAGAACGAAAAACAGGGGCAGATTTCTTCTTATATATTTTTACCAGACAGAACTAATTCTGAGCTGAAAGAGAAGCTCTCTTGCTCTTAGAACTTGAGAACACACCAGCAGTATGACAAGCGAGAAAAATATGACCAGAATTTTTGCAAATTGAACACAGTGCAGCGGTTAAACGAGACCATCAGAGACCAACACTTTTTATAACAGGAGTGTTTGCCATTGCTTGAATTAGGCTATTCTCAGAATTGAAGCATACAGTGGCACAGCATGCTCAGACATAACTGATAGAATTGCATTCGATAACACATGTTTTCCCATCAACTAAACCAATAAAGTTTCAAAGATCATGAGCATTAATGCTCATGGGGAGAGTATAAAGCAAAGCCTTAAACTCATTCCTGACATCCCACATTTGTCTGTCAATATTGGTCTGGGCCACACACACTGCATCTTTCCCAATAAGAATGAACCACTCAGCCGCCAAGAGATCAGCCTGATTTTGATCCTCCAATTCGACGATTGCCTTTTGCCATAGATCTACCAACTACATCTTGATCGACTTAATAAACCCAAATTCACAAATGGCTGCATGCACCGCCTCAATGGAAGTTCCCATAGGAATTTCTTTCAACACAATTGCCCGATTTGTACGATTGTTGATGGGGTGCTTAAGATCAGTGTTTACCACAACACCATGATTATTTGCCAATTGTGCAGCTGCCATTATTGCCTTTTCAAAAGTGAAAGAAGCCTGGATGATTCCACCAAATTTTGAAAGAGTAGAGGCCCCCCAAAACCATTTACACCTAAAAAAATTTTTCTGCCAAAATTGACTTTTTTCTGAGAAAATTTTCCAGCAATGGCCATAAGATCAATATCTAAAGCAAAAGATTTGCGAACAGGCACCTGAATGGATGGTTTGACAGATAGAGGAGGCAGAAGAAGAAAGAAATTGTCTAATATGTTATCGTCTATATTGACAGTTTCATAATTAATCATATCCAGAGGCTTCCCTAATATCTTTTTGGTCTTTACATATAAACCCTTTGGTATTTGATTAGGATTCCCTTCTGTAAAAGCACCACTCTTACCATAGTCAATACTGGTTTCTTCAACCAAGCACTCTTCTTTCATGTCAATACTCTCAGACTTAGTAGTGTCACCTGTTTCAGAATTCCATGAACGAGCACTAGGAGCTTCAGCAGCAACCCCTCTATTATCAACACTCTCTGTCAATACACCACCCTTCTTCTTTTTTCTCAACACAACCACCTTGAAACCACCCTCAGAACCAGAAACTTTACTAGTCTTCTTCATAACAGCAATAACAGAGCCAACAGTGGCCTCGTAATCAAAGAATGGTTTTGATTTATCATACTGAATGGTAAAAAACTTCTTTTGAAAAAACTTTTGACTCTTTTTTGGAAATTTTGGACGAAGAAAAGAAAGAAGTTTAACTGCTATATTTTTTTTTAAATCACTTTGTTTTTAAAATATTAATATAAAAGTTTAAAGATTTTTTATTTTTACTGTTAATATTATAATTAATATTATGTATAACTAAGTTTTTTTTTGTATTATTAAAAATAATATCTATGTTTTTAAACTGACTAATATTATATAAAAATATTTTAAACTTCAAATCTGTTTTATTATTTGAGTATTTAATTTTGTTAATAAACATTTTGAGTTTTTGTATTAGATTGTTACTTATAAAGCTTAAAACAACATCTTTAACTAATTTTTTTTAAATATAGTACTATTAATATTAACAAAAAAGTTTGTTTTGAAAAATTGTAAAAATAAAATAGCAAAGAAAAACAAAATACAAAAAACTTTTTATTTAAAAAATTGGCTTTTTGAAAAATTTAGATTATAGAAAAAAAAAGTTTTTTTTGGTTGCTAGTTAGTTTTAATAATCAAAAATAATGTTAAAATTTATTTTGTTATTTAAAAAAAAATTTGTCTTTTATAATGTTTTTAATGCTAAATTAATTATTTTTTTAATTTAAAATCTTTAAAATTAATAAATTGGTTTTTTGATAATTAATATTAAAATTTTTATTTATTATTGTTAACTTCAAAAAAATATTTAATAATATTATTATAAAATTAATATTTTACCAAAAAAATTATATTTAATAAAAATCTTTAAATATTAATACTATTATAAATATCAAAGTTTAATTTGATTTTTAATAATAAAATTGTTTTTGTTAATTTAAAAAATAAAAATTTTAAATTTTAATAAAATTAATTGCTTTTTTGTTATTAAAAATATTTATTAATATAATATGTAAATATAAGTTGGTTTTTTTTGAATTTAAATTGTAAAATTTATTATAATTAAAAAGATTAATTTTTAATAAAATTGGTTATATTTTTTATAACTGTTTAAATAAATTCAGTTATAAATGTAAAATTATATTTTAATTTCTTAAAAATTCAGATTAAATACTTTAATTAATTTAACATTAAAAAAAAAAACTTATTTTTACAAATATATATATAGTTTTAAAACCCAATTTTTTATTGTAATTAATTATAATAATATTCTTGCAAAAACTTCTTTCTCTTTTTCGTCCAAAATTCCCAAAAAAGAGTTAAAAGTTTTTTCAAAAGAAGTTTTTTTTACCATTCAGTACGATAAATCAAAACCATTCTTCAATTACGAGGCCACTGTTGGCTCTGTTATTGCTGTTATAAAAAAGACTGTTAAAGTTTCTGGTTCTGAGAGTGGTTTTAAGGCAGTTGCATCAAAGAAAAAGAGGAAGAGAGGTGCATTGGCAGAGAGTGTCGATAATAAAGGAGTTGCTGCTGAAGTTCCTGGTGTTTGTTCATGGGGTTCAGAAACTGGGGACACTACTGAGTCTGAAAGTGTTGATATGAAAGAAGAGTGTCTGGTGGAAGAGACCAGCTTTGATTATAATGAAGGTGGTGCTCTGGCTGATGGAGATTATGATTAAACACCCACAAGTTCAAAAGTTAAAACCAAAAAGGCATTGGGCAAGCCATTGGGAAAGATTGATTTCTCAAAAAATAGTGATAATGATAGTGTTCTCTTGGATGCTCCTCTTGAGCTCCCTCCTCCTATGAAAAATTTGGTCAATGTTCCAGTCAGGAAGTCATTCGCGTTGGATATTGGCTTGGATAAGGTGGCTGGCAAATCTTCTCAGAAAAAGCTTGTGGTGGTAAGGAAATTGTTTTCTGGAATCAATGGTTTTGGGGGGGCATCTACCCCCTCAAAATTCTTAGAAATTATCAGAGCGACATTCACTTTCGAATCGAGTCTAATGAAAGCTATTAATAAGACTGCGAGTGTGAAGATCCTAGTGAACACTGATCTCAAAAAATCTTCTGGGCAGTCAGATTGGGCTGTGGTTATTAAAGAAATTTCAATTGGGACATTGGCTGAGACTGTGCGTACTGCACTATTCGAGTTTGGAGTTATTAGGGTGATCAAGATGCAATTAATTGGGCTGTGGCAGAAGGTGGTGATGGAATTTGAGCAATCAAATCAGGCTGATTTGGTCGCAGTTGAGTGGTCTATTCTAATTGGGAAAGATACTATACGTGTGGTTAGGGCTGATTCAGACAAGAAAACATGGGATGCAAGGGACCAACATAGGGTGCTGCTCTACACATTACCAATAGAAACTAATGCTCATGATATTTGGGACTTTGTTAGATCTGTGGGTAGGAAAACATGTGTCATTGATCATCATTCTGTTACATATGCTCAGGCCAGATGCACTGTTGTTTGCTTCAACTCTGCTGAATCATTGGATGCTGCTGTGGGAACCACGCCAGTACTTAGAAACACCAATCTCTACTGGTCTCGCCTCATTTCTGCTAAATGCGCCAAGTGTGAGAAATTGGGTCACACATCATTGAGTTGTGTGGTTGATGAGAAATTTCTTTCTGGTAATTTGCTGCGTAGGGTTTTCTCGGATATAGATAAAAGCAGGCTGGCAACCATCTATGCTAAACGCTTGGCTCCAGTTGCCCGTCCGGTCTCTTTTGGTGGTCTCTCTTGGGCAAAGGTTGCTCGCGGGTCTTCTTCGCTCTCTCTCTCTAGTCAGAATGTTTTGGTGAATAATGGCTCCTCTTCGGAGATAAAGCTGTCCCTACTGGTTATGATGAAAGTTGACAATAGGTTTGCCACTCTTGAGCACAGTCTTGCCAGCCTCGCAGAGCAAGTTAGTAAGCTGGCTATGAGGTTGAATGTATTCGGGCCAATGGTTTCCCAGTCTAGCCCTGGATGTCAGCCATTGGTGACCCCTTCATCACAGGATCAAAAGGCAGATGTAGTGATAAATGAGGGTTCAGGTGTGTCCACTGGTGGTGGAAATGTCACAGAAGCAGTGTCTTTTGATATGTCTTTGGTGTCTAAGCTGGAAGACAGCATAAAGTGTCTAATGGAAACGGTTTTGGGCCTTTCGGCCAAAGTGGATAGTATTAGTGTGCATTCGGTGTCTCTACCCCTTACTTAATGAGCAGTTTGATCTGGAAAGTTGCTATGTGCAATGTCAGGGGCATGAACAATCCTGCTAAGCAGAAGGACATTATTAGATGGCATAAGGAAATGAACAATATGGTCTTTATTATTACTGAAATGAAATTGAGAAGTAAGGTTCGTCCGTGGATTGCAGATAAGTTCAATGGTGTTCGAGTGTTCACTTCTGGTTTGGACTCTGGTCACTTAGATGTGGGTGTTGCTATTGTTTTGGACGTTTCTTTGGCTCATCATGTGTGCAAGATTTCTGAGGTGCTTGGTCGGCTCCTGTCCATTAAATTACTTTTCAAGGGTAAACTTTCTGTATTGATTCTGGGGCTTTATGCTGGTGCCTCTTTGGCAGTTCAGTTTTCTTAGGCTGGTGAAATCAACTCTCTCATTGCGAAGGCTGTCAATGAATCTTCTTTTACTGTTCTTGGTGGCGATTTCAATGAAGATGATTTTCGTAAGTGTGCAAGTTTTAGGAAATGCCTTGATTTGGGTTTGGCTAATTCTTTGGTCAGAAGCCCAGCTGTTAAAATGCCTACTTGGGCAAACTCTAGGGGTGTTAGAAAAATGATTGACTATGTTTTGGTTTCTTCAAATTTGGTTAATGCGATTATACACTGTGGTGTTTCTGATGCTGGTAAATATTTTGAAATGGATCATTAGGCTGTTTTTGTGTCTTTGAATTTGGGTGGTTTGCTGGATGTACAGTTGAACTCTCTTCGCAAACAGGCGAATAGAAATCGTTGGAAGTTTAATTTTAAGGATGCTAATGACATGAAATGGGACAAGTTCAGGAGTGTTACGGCAGCTAATGCTGCCATGTTCTCTGATGATTTTATTGTCTCCCAGTGATTTTCAGATTTGGATGCGATATGGGATGTTGTCCACAAGATAATGGTTTTTTTAGCTGATGAGATGTTCAAGAAGAAATGGTTTAAGGACTATGACAGTGTCTTCACTAAGAAATCATCTAAATTTCATAAGTTAGAACTTTTGATTTCAAAGCTGGTTAAAGCTTTTTGGTCAATTTGTTGTGACGAATTCATTTTACTGTTGGATGTCTGGGATTCTCTTGACAATGATAATGCCTCTGTGGTCAAATCTCTTTTTCTCTCCAGTTCTCCTCTTGATACTGTTCAGTCAGCTCTCTTCAAGGTCAGAAAAACTTATCGCTCACTTAAAATGGCAGAATTGAGGAGCGTAGAGGAATTTCAGATCAAGTCAGCAATTGAAAAGAGGATGGAAAGTTTTGAACTAAACAAGAGTCACACTATTCGAAGCATCTTGGAGTGCCCTTTCCATAAGGTCATTTTAGACCACTTAGTTGTAAATGATGAGCTGATTTTGGAACCTGGTCCTATGAGATCGAGGGTGGATGATATCATGAAAGGGTGGACTAGGAAGTGTAGGGTGGTTCCCAATGTCCCTGACGTGTGGCACCATTAGTATCGGCCGTTGGATTACGTTTTTGATGAGGCTTTTTCTGGTGTTATGCAGCCAATTGAGTTTTTGGAATTGTTTGGCGTGGTTTCTGATTTGCCTATTGACAAGGCTGCTGGTCTTTCAGGTATTTCAAATAAGTTGTGGATGCATAGTAATAGGTCTGTTCTGGATATGCTCTTGGTGTTTCTGAATTCTTGTCTGTCTCATGAGTCTGTGCCTGGTTTTTGGAGAGAAGCTTGGATTTCAATGATCTCTAAACCATACGAGTGGGAAAGTGTTCTCACAAATACCTGACCAATAGTCTTGATCGAGACAGCTCATAAGATCTTCTCTAAGATTCTCTCTGACAGGATATCATTGGCATGCAGTACTCATAATATTCTTCGTGAGGATAATTTTTCAGTTTTGAAGGGTACTACTACCCAGACTCCTATTTTTGCTATTGGTTCAGTTGTGGAGGATGCTTTGGAGAAAAATTGGGAGCTCTGGTTGGTGTTGCAAGACATGCAGAAGACATACGACTCTGTTGGATGGAAGCATCTCGAGAGGTGTTTGGTCAGGATCAAAATGTGTGGCAAGTTTATTCGTTTTTTTGGCAATATTCATAGAAATCGGACCAATCGGGTTATGACGGACTTCAGTTTAACTGATGGTTATAGTGTACATGATGAGTTGGACCAAGGGGAAGTTTTTTTCCCTCTTCTTTGGCACATATTTTACGATCCTCTTTTGTGTGAAGTCAAGTGTCAGGAGAGTATGTGCGGATATAGACTCAATTCCCATTTTGTCTCCAGGAGTGGTCATGCTGAATCTCAGGCTGGGTTTTCTACTTTTTTCGCTGCTGAGGCCTTTGTTGATGACATGATTTGGGTTGGCAGCAGTCAGACTGCTACTCAACATATTCTCAATGTTGCTAGTGAATTTTTTCAAATTAATGACATTTCAATCAATAACAACAAAACTGTGGCCATTTCTATTAATGCCAGGATCAGCAATCCGTCTCTTTTTATTAGTGGTTCACCCATTTTCGTAACCAAAAAAGGCAAATCTCATCGGTATCTTGGTATCTTTCTCTCAACTGATGGTCTTTCTAAGCCTAGTTTGGCTAAAGTGCATTCAAACATTCGTTTTTTTAGTAATTTGGTTTTAAAGAAAGCAGTTTCAGATAAGCAGTTCTTGTATCTGGTGTTGGCAGTTCTCCAACCTATAGTCAGCTACAGAATGCAGTTCAGCTTTGTCCCTATTAGTGTGTGTGACAAGTGGGATGCTCTGATTCACAAGAGTTTGAAACTTAAATCTGGTCTTCCTCTTGATTTTCCTAGTGACATGATCCATCATCCTTCTTTTTATGGTCTAAAGTCCTTCTTACAATGTCAGTCTGAAAGCAAGATTGCTTTACTTATTAGTTTTGCGAACTCCTGCAGGGTTCTGGGTCAATTGTTTAGTCACAGATCTCATGACTTGCAAGTTCTGTGCTGACACCCCATTCATCTATTGAGTTCACCAGCTCATATCTGTGTTAGCATTTCTAATAATTTTTTGTCGGGTATGATACGCATTCTTCTTGAATGCAATTTGTCTTTAGGTGGCTCCTTGACCAGCTCTTTTCGGTTTTGTGATGGGGTGCCTATGTCTGCTGTTCTGGATGAATCTCTGTTTTTAAAATACTTGCTTTCTTTTTGGCATTATGGCATTGCTTTTGTGGATCAGCTTCGGGATCGTTATGAAGATATCTTTAACTGGTACATCTTTAAGTGGTGGAAGAAACTGGATCCTTGTGGCCCAGTTCCTGAGTGGTTCGGGCATTCTGTTGCATTTCTTAGTGGTGCACCTCCCTCTCCATTGGCCTTGAGTGGTGTTGGCCCTGCGGACATTTGTGGTTCTGATGGTTTTGTATCTGTATGTGATCATCTTTCTCAGGTTGGCATTAATAGTTTGTCTGTATATATGGATAGATTGGTAAAAAATTTGGGCACGACTAGTTGTAAGGCCGGGGCTGCTGCCTTTTTTGAGAACATTGACTTGGGTTTGGGTGTCTGTGTTCAGGGTCTGATGTCATCTACTTTGGTGGAGTTGCAGGCTGTAGCATTGGCTCTGGAATGTGTATCTGTGGATTATTCTGTTCGCCTGTTTTTGGATAGCCAGACAGCTTTGGATGCTTGCAAGTCAGAAGTTGACTTGGTGTGTCCTGACTTTCATAATCAGTGTTGGGTTGAGTGCCAGCATATTAGGAATGTTATACGCAGAAAGAATTTGAAGGTTAGCTGACACAAAGTTAAGAGCCACTCTGGTGTGTTGGGAAATAATTGCGCCAATAGAATCGCTGATGCTGCAGCTCTCTCTGATTGGTTTCTCCCTCCTCGTGTGGCTAAACAGTTTTTGTTGGTGGATGATGGTATTGTTTCAGACAATTCTAGACACTTTGTTTGTGATGTTTTTCGTTCTGTTTGTCAGGTGCGCTGGGAGGTTGGTTCCAGTTCTGGACTCCTAACTGGTGATTTGCGCTTGGATGTCGATTGGCTTGCCTCTTTCAGAGTTTGGCACCCTGATTTGCATATGGCGACTGGTTTCACCAGCAGGCACATTGCTGATATTCGTACTTACTTTATGAAGGCCTTGCACCGTCAGCTTCCCATGGCTGTTCGAAAATGCGTTTATGATAAATGTTACCCTAGTGTTTTGTGTCTGTATTGTGGTGAAGTGGAGGTGTTTGATCATGTGTTTTCTTGTATTATTGATGATGCGGCTCGTTGTCGGGTTTTGGAATCCTGTATGTCTTCTTGGAAGATGCTTTTTGGTCTCTCTCTCTCTCTGCTTCAAGCATTTTATAGCTGCTGTCGGCCTGTGCCTTGGATTTCCTAGTGTTTTCAACTCTTTACAAGGGTTTTGTTTTCAAAGGATGGCTTCAGGAGACTGTTTCCGTCTTCCATGTTCCCAAAGTTGCTGGCATTAAAATTGCTGATTTTGTATGCTCTATTTGTATTGCTTTTAGAAGTGATATTTGGTTGGTCCATGTTAAGCATTGTGCTTACATGGAAAGAAATGGCCTGATTCTGGTGGATGGCTCAGTTCCTGTCTCAATTTCTGGTTTAACTTCGAGATTCTCGGATGGTGTGGTTAAACTGCTTGGTGTTGTTGAAGTTTTTGGCATCCGTTTTGGCTTTCACAAATCTTGCTCTTTTTTTTCAGGTATTGGTGATCCGGTTTCAATTAATATAATTGTGTAGTGTTGTTCTGACTGGCTCGAGTAGCTGGTCACGTGTAGACAGTGCATGATTCACACCTAGTTTAGATCATTTCTTTAATGTATAGTTCTAGGTAGTGTTTGGATCTCGCTTGTTAAATGATAATAATAAAAAAAATTATAATAAAATTTTTTAAACAATATTATATTTTTTAATTATTATTTTAAATATTAAAAAATCTGATTTAAATTTAAAAATAGCCAAAAATTTATTATAAAAATATTTATATAAAATATTTAATTAAAATAAATTATTATTGATAATTAGTTTAAAAATATTAACTAATTATATTAATAGCATAATATTAATAAAAAATAAATTTAAAAAAAAGTTTTTCTTATTTTTATAATTATAATTAAAACAAAAAATAAATTTTTTATTACTTAAAACAATTAATAATATTTTTATTAATAAAATATTTGTAATTATAAAAATTGCTTATTAATATTTTGTAAAAATATTATTTTTAAATAAAATAGTAATTAATTAATTTAAAAACATTTTTTTATTTTTAATTAAAAGTTTTTTTTTTAAAGTTTTATTAAAGTAATTTACTTAAAATAATTTGAATATAATTTTGGTTTTTTTTAAAAGTTTAAAAATTTTTAATAAAAAATTGATAACTAAATTTTTTTTATTATTGTTTAAATAATTAAAAAAACAAAAACAATTATAAAACAATCTTTTTATTATTTGTTATATTTTATAATAACTCTTTTAAAATACAAAAAAAACTTATTTCTGGTGTTTTTAATAATTTCATGTTTTAAATCCAGTTTTTTTTAATAAAAAATAAAGTTTTGATTTTTTTTATTTCTTTTGGCTTTTTTATTATTTGTGTATTATTAATATTTATCATAATATTTAGTTTTATTATAATTATAAATAAAAAAATATCTTTTGTTTTGAATAATAATAATAAAAAAATATTAATTAATTTTAGTTTAAATTAATTTTTAATTATATTCTTTAATATGTTAATTTTTGTTAATTTTAAAAACAAAACTGTTTTTATGTATGTTTTTATCTAATTAACTTATTAAATTATTTAATATTAAAAATTAATTTAACTAAATAGAAATTAAAGTTATATTTTTTTTGTTTTTTAATATTATTATTATCAAATAAAAAATACAGATTTAGAAATTTTTTTAACAATAATAATATTTTTATTAAATAATACATATTATTATATATAATTATTAACTATAATATATATATAAATATATAGATTATTTTAGTTTTTAAAAAAACAAAAAAAAATAATAAACACATTATTAAATATAAAAAAATGTATTGTTATTATTATTTATTTTTGGACAATAAAAATATTTTGGTTGTTATAATTATATAATATTGTCTTAATTAATCAAATAACTAATTATATGTAAAAAACATATAAGTTATATTTAATTTAAAATACCTAATTATTATATTGTATTAGATAATAATTAAATTATACTTATTAAATTAAATTTTGAATTAATTGCAATTTTTTAAAATATAAATTACTATACTTAAAATTATTTACTAGCAAAAATAGAAATTATTTGTAAATACTTAGATTAAAATTACAAATAAATCTATAATATTTACTTACACAATTATTTATATTTAAAAAATATATTGCAATTATAAAAATAAACTAAATTTTTAATAATAATATATAATTATTAAAATTAAACTATTTTCTAAAAAATATTATACAATTTGTTAAAAAAACATTTTTTTGAAGCTTTTTATTATAAAAAACAAAAACAAAAAATTAATATTAATTGTAACTAACTTGGTTTTTTTTAACATATTATACCAATAAAATAAACAAAAAAGCCATTAAGACTTAATTATATAAAATAGTTTAAGATAAAAAAGTTGTTAACAAATGCATTATTTAGATAAAAATTATTAAGTTGTTTTTATTGCTTTAATTAAAGTGGTTTTAACCCATAGTTTTTGCTTATCATGAATATATATATAGGCTATATATGTAGACAATAAAAAAACTACACTTAATTAAAGCAATAAAAAAAATTATGTTGTATTTTACTTCTTAATAAATATATATATTTCGAGGTTTGTGTTTTCTTGAAAAATTATAATAGTTTTAACAAAAAATTTGAAAAACGTAGCCATCCAATCAGCAGTTCATAATATCATATGATATATTGTTGCCATCATAGTTGAACAATTTAAAAGTCATAAAAAATTTTCTTCCTCCCTTTCCGATATATTTCAATAATGGCAGCTCAGATCTCAAAAAAAAGAAAGGTAAGGCTGTTAAAATTTTTTGCTGGCTTAGGCAAATATAAAGAAAAAGAAGCAGACTTTGCATGCTCTCTGTTACCAAAAGTCGATTATTTGGCTT
Source organism: Geosiphon pyriformis (assembly GCA_016748015.1). Lineage (NCBI taxonomy): Eukaryota > Fungi > Glomeromycota > Glomeromycetes > Archaeosporales > Geosiphonaceae > Geosiphon > Geosiphon pyriformis. Next base: position 248,499 of record JAAOMT010000436.1, on the reverse strand, counting down.
CGTTTGGTTGATACATGATGATACCTTTTATCTGGCACCTCTTGTTTGAATGTCTTCTAGTTTTCATATAGAAGAACATAATGTACTAAAAATCAAGTTTAACCTGAAACAACCACTTTAAGTTTCAAATGGACTTTCTTATTGGCAATACATTTATGTGGGGGAGGATGTTTTTGACAAACAAAACCTTTTAATCTAATATATATTTTTTTAATATCGGTATGGTACACTCTGGGATTTGTCATTCTTGATAGTTCGTTGCTGATGGTGTTTTTTTCGCCGAACTTAATGAATTTTTTACCCGCGAACTGGCTGAGGAAGGTTACTCCGGAGTTGAAGTACGTGTCACTCCAGCGCGTACCGAGCTTATCATAAGGGCTACTCACACTCAAGAAGTTCTTGGAGAAAGGGGACGCCGAATTCGTGAGCTTACAGCTCTTATTCAGAAGAGATTCAAGTTTCCTGAGAACACTGTAGAATTATATGCTGAGAAAGTACAAAATCGTGGTTTATGTGCTATCGCTCAATGCGAATCTCTTCGCTATAAGTTACTAGCTGGTCTTGCAGTAAGAAGGTGGGTGGAGTTCAATATATTACCTTATTGTTACACATTTCCATTTTATCACTCATCATCATTTAATTTTATATTCTTGCTCAATTTTATCAGAGCTTGCTATGGAGTCCTTCGTTTCATCATGGAATCTGGGGCCAAAGGATGTGAAGTTGTGGTATCTGGAAAACTTAGAGCGGCTCGCGCAAAATCTATGAAATTTGTTGACGGATTCATGATTCACTCTGGTCAACCAATCCGTGATTACGTAGACACTTCAGTCAGGCATGTTATGTTGAGACAAGGGGTGTTGGGCATCAAAGTCAAAATAATGCTGGCAAGTATTTAAATTTCACCGTGAATTAGCTTTGATTCGATTAAATTTAATTTCCTATTTTTTTGATATTGAAAATAATAGGAGTGGGATCCAACCGGTAAAGCTGGTCCTAAAAATCCTATTCCTGATTTGGTTACTGTGATGGTAAATATACATATATTAGATTGTTTTTGATTATTTGATTAATAGGAAAAAATTCATTTAAATTTATATCATTTCTATAAATAAAATTGTAGGATCCGAAAGAAGAAAACCCCATTTCACATCCTACCTCTCAGGATTTCCAAGGAACACCTCAAGATCTCCCAATTGGTCCTACTTCTCCTGTGCAAAAAGAGGCTGTCCTACAAGAATGGGCTCCTGTCCCACAAGAACCGCCAGCAACAACAGCAACAGCAATAGCAACAGCAACAGCAACAGCAGGAGGGGAGTGGGACACTTGATAAAAAGTTTTGTGGCGTTTTCACATTTTCTCTTACAATGGTTGGGAGTTAATCATTCTGGTACTAAACCTTTGTTAATTGTACAGGATTTATGAATATCCCACGGACGACTTATATGCGCATTTATTTATTGATATCATGTATTTTCTCACATATTGTCCAAACAAGATTTTGATTGAGCACTGATAACCAAACGCATAAAGTAGTCAAAAATCCTAGAATAATTGCCAGATTATTGGTTATGAATTGTTTTCGATTGATCATAGTGACGATTGTGATTTAGTAATACCAGATTTCCTGCAAGTCAAATTAAAATTCGAAAATGAAAAATTTTCCAGTAATTATTAGACAATGTTGTAAATAGCACAAAACTACAATGATTTTTAAAATACGTGGGCAACATTTTCTTCTGTTAACTAAAAATTTTGTACATCTTTAAATATATTAAGTTTAATAATTAGTAAACTTGTTGGAAATCTTTTATTGTTATTGTTATTAAAATTTACATTATATAACTAATTTTGTGTCCATTTAATATTGTTTTTAATAAATTTAAAATTTAAAATTACTTATATTTTTAAAATTATTATTATATTGTATTTGAAAATAATTAATTTTATAAAACTATAATAAATTTAAATTTTTATGAAAACAATAATATAAATGCACATTATTGAATTGTCTAAAATTTTCCAAATGTCAAAAAAATAAAGTTGAAAATTGATACTTTCAGGCCAAGAAATAACTGTAACTCGCGTGACATCACAGCGATGATGAGATCGTCAATGAATATGGCAATATATATTTCCTAACCTTCAAGGCCCCAATTAAGCAATGCCTCGGAGGAGGATCCCTCGAGTGCTATTTTTATCTATATTCGCAATTGTAAACTGAAGCTTTTTATTTTACCATGCACTCCTAATTCCTCGGCCTTAGGGATCAAACTTTGACGGAAATGGTAATGTGCCCAGACGAGGATTTTCCGGAGTCTTTCATGTAATTCTTCTCATCTTACAATTTGTCATGTTTAACATCTCAAACGACGAGATAACGATTGCATCAAACTCGCAAGTGAAGAACACGATCGCCTTTCTGTGGGTTTCACTCGGCAGACTCATAATCCTTCGTCATATGTGCGGGACGGCTTTGTCGAGTCACCAGCCTCTGCGTTATTTACGCTTTGAAATAGAGCCAGTTTGAATTTTTCGAATAGGTCATCCATATGCTTTACACAGGTGAACAATTCGTCCGAGGTCACCAGAGCTTACGAACGCCAGGGTCAAAGGAGACTGCTGTCAACTTGATTTTCACTGACTTTTCTTTGCTTCGCATAAACTCAAGAAAATGTCCATTCGTTGGTTTTTCGAATATGTAAGGCCACTTATTGTTTCTGCGTTTAGTTTCGAAGTGGAGAGGCCGTAGTACGCGTTTATCTTTATTATATAAAAATCTAGTTGTAGAAATTTTTTTAAGAAGCATTGACGAAGTGTGAAGATACAAGATATAAAAATGATCCTATCTGACTGGATGTGCTGGCGTACCTTGTGGTAGCTGTGTATTATGTATAATAATTTCGTCTCGTGCTGTCGTCCTGGTTTTCGTTTTGCGCTTTTTGCTTGTCCTGGCGCTCTCTACCCACTCGCCGTCCTTGCATTTTGTAGATAATAAGATATCCTGAAAGTTCGTGCTCGAAGAGCATCACGAGTTTTGCTGAAGGGAGGGAGACGGATTGAAGGAGGTCGAAGGCAAAGCAGCAGAGACGGCCGCGATGGGTAACCATAACTATTGACCCAGCGAATTTCCCGTTCAGATAAATCTTTAAGTCCCTGTCGTTTGAAATTGAAACCTGAATGGACAGCGCTGAAAGTTCGTAGGTTGGAAATCGAGAAAGGAGGAGTCACTTTTGTCACCTGAGATGCTCTTTTTGCTTGGCGCTAGAGACGGGGACAGAAAAATTTCTTGGAAGCAGAGGTGGTGGCGCGGTGGTAATCGTTGCATTTTGGGAAGTTACTTTGGGAAAAAGGAAAGGTGAAATAGGAAAAAAGGAGATAAGGTATGTATTGTCACGATTTCGAACCTGATATGTATTACTAAGTAGTTTTATTGATAACCCACTATTAATTATTGATTATTATTTTTATTTATCAATTACTCGGCAAATATTTTCAGCTTAGCTGTCTTAAAGACTTTATTCTCCGGCTGTCAAAGCAACTGTTTGTTATGGGAAACATCGAAGAGGCAATCCAAGCTGCTTGCTACTCTCTTCGAATACCGACTTATTTTTATAGCGAAGGATACGAGACTGGTAAAAATTTCTATCGAAATTATTGCCACTTTGTTAAAATCCACTAATCTCTATCTATAACCTTTCCCCTAGACCCAGATCTTTTGATAAAAGCCAAGATATTTCAAACAGAGGCGAAATTGACTTTTCTTTCAATGAAGAGTCTCCTCAAAAATTTTGTTGAAGAGCACGTTCAAAATGAGACGAGAAAGAAATTACTTGATGATGAAATTTTGCAACTGTTAATTTTCTCATGTGGAGCTTTTATCGCCTTTGATGGCGTACGGCTCGATTTAGAGCTAAAGCGATTTGCAAACGGTCAAGACTCGCCATAGTTTCTCAAAAGTGTAATAATTACGAAAACAATAAAATCCAACCAGATGGTTGACTTATTCGTTTGCAGATATCCTTCACACTCTGACTTTACTTCAGCCCAAACGATTCCCTAGTCTGTCACGACTGGTGCAAATTTACACTCTCAAGATTTTAGAAAGATTTGTTAGGCCTTGTTTTGTTCGATATTTCGGGAGCACTGGCGTTAAAAAAGGTCAAACGCCTTCTCCGTCGGCTTCATCAGGACGATTTTTTCACTTTATTGAAAATGAGGAGGAATTGCGTTTGCAAGTTCTTCAGGCTGCAAGCATATTACAATGGTGTATTTTGAATGCTAAGGTAAATCAATAAAATTTCTTCAAGTCTCTGGTTATCAGTTCATTTTTGCTTAAGAAAGTAGTGATTTTATAGAACCCTGAACTTGAACCAATGATTGGCCTCGTAGTTCCATCCATATTATGCCTTATTGATGATTATAATATCAAATTCAAAATTTACGGAGTATCTATACTTGACCATCTCTTAAAAGAAGTAAATTCAACGGTGATGCAACGAATGGGGTTGGGCAAAGTATTTTATCAGGTTGATCCCAACTACAACTTCATACTATTTTTTGCCCTTTTATCAACGATGGCTTCAACTCTCTCGTCAATTTCATCCTTTTAGACCTTACTAGCTTGTTTAACATATCGAAGTGAAGAAAGTCATCTTAATCTTTTAAAAACCAGTTTCTCGGCTATGATTAAATTGATACCTTTGGTCGATCCATCCAATGATAAGGAAATCCACACAAGATTCGAAAAGGTCTTGGATGAACATGTTATCAAAGGATTAATCTTTGCAGGCGATAAAATTTCAATACGCAAAGTATTATTGGATCAGCTACCCATATTGACTGATATCTTGGGGATTGTGATAGTCAAATATTTGCAGGTGTTGGTCACTAAATTTAACCTCGCATTTGTTGAGATCCCTTCTTATACAGCTTTCTTTTTTTTAGGAATTGACGAAAATATTATGTGCCACATTGGAGGTCCCGATCGATTTTCCGAACAATGCCGAAATCTTGGAGTTACAAATTACTTCAGCAACGGCTTTCCAGAAGATTATTTCGACATGTTGGCCCAGGTTGTTTTTGCTTTGAAACTAAAGCTTTATTGATCATCAAAATATTTACTTTCGAGATGCTTTTGCTACTTTTCCATTTCATAGGATCCCAAGATATGAAGGTGCGATTCTGAAAAGTGTGGCAACATCTTGGTGTCGCGTGAGGGCACTTGAGCTCAATGGTAAGTTGAATTTATCCCATCATGACCAGACAAATTTAGAATGAATGAATTCCTGTACTTGATATTTTTAATTTCAATAGACATCTCAACCGATACTTCGACTACGTTAAAGGAAAAGCTACGTGATATTTGCCGAGTTTTGAAGCTCGCGTGCAACGAATCTCAGATCTTGAAAAATGATTTTGAGGCATTACGATCATTAGATACCCCGGTTTTTTATCCATTGTTAGAAGGTTTATGAAGAAGAGTAACGGTCTTATTTTGGTTCAATCACGCAGAAATATGAGATTAGCAATTTAATAATAACAGGCCCTTGCTTTGTAAAAACACAATTTCAAAAATGAAAGATCAGATATGTTACAATCTCAGTTTCTAGAATGTTGGATAAAGTTGTAAAACTTAGGCAAAGGTTTCAATTCCTTTTTGAAAATTCTCAAGTTGAGATTTATTGGCAAATATATTTAATTAACTATTGTTTATGTTTTTAATAATTATTAATTTCAAAATATTAAACTTGAAAATATTTAATATTTATAGTCTTTTGCAAATCTAATTTATATTTTACATATAATTAAAGAAATTAATTTTGATTTTTTTAATATATATATGGTTTTTCGGGTGGCTGGTCACGTCTATTTTCATTTTATGTCTGTAGATAGCGGTTAGGCCACACTTCATGGTTTTAATATCATTAATAAAAACAATATATTATTTACACAATAATTTAATAGTGTAATTTTAAATAAATAATTTATTTACTTAGAAAATTTTAACTGTAAAAATGAATTAAAATCTATTAACATAAGGTTTTTTTTTAATTTATAAAATATTAAAATATTATATCCGAGAAAACATTTGGAAGAAGGGAGGTGAGAAGAGAAAAAGGTGGAGTATTTATTTTCACGATTTCAACCTAAGCAACTGATTAATATTTTTATTGATTACCAAATCTTTTCATCGGCTAGATGTGTATAAGAGACAGCAGGTTGTTCTTTGAGTCCCCTTTGCATAACACTGATTACGAAGCCATGATGTTCAATAGCTGAATCATCTGAGTAAAATTTTGACCATTCTATAAATCAAGTGTTCAATGTTCCGCCTTGACAATCTTGACGGAAAATTTGGTTCTAATTTCTTTTTGGCAGTGCAGATAGCTCATTTTATTTCCGATCGTAAATCCGTTGAATCATATTGATAATCAAAAAAAAAGTATAATATCATCGTAAATCTTAAAAGAACTCACCTCAGAAATTCAGCAACTAATAGCTTTACTATCATGCCAAAAACCTCGCTCAGTAACAAATTATCTATCCAGGACGTCGATTTAAAGGGCAAGCGTGTCCTTATTCGGTATTGCTTAAAATATACCTCATAATTACATAATATCGAGCCCGTCAAGTATCAATGTGAAAAGATCACTTTATCTTAGCGTTGACTTCAACGTTCCCTTTCAAGAAGGGAAAATTTCAAATAATCAACGTATTGTGGCTGCTCTGCCGACTATTAAGTACGCTCTGGAACATGGTATATGGCCAATTGTTTTTAGGACGAAAATGATTTTAAATTTTTTTCGGTTTATCTAAATATTATCATAATTCGGTTCATAGGCGCCAAGGCTGTGATCCTTATGTCCCATCTTGACCGTCCAAACGGGAAGCCGAATCCAAAATATTCTCTTAAACCCGTAGCTGAAGAGGTCGGTCGATTGATCGGAAAAGATATATTGTTTTTGAATGATTGTGTGGGGCCGGAAGTTGAGAAAGCAGCTCAAAATGCAACTGGAGGTCAGATTTGATTTAATTCGAGAATTTAGAAAATATTTATTATTATCGCTTCAACTAACCATGATTCTTCTAGGGCAAGTGATCCTACTCGAGAATCTTCGGTTTCACATTGAGGAGGAAGGTTCCACTAAAGATGACCAAGGGAAAAAGGTATATAATCCTTAGATACCAGAATTCAATTAAAGTATCATATATCTTTTTGATTGAGAGGACTTTTCTTCTAAATCAAGATAAAAGCTTCCCCAGAAAGTGTTGCACAATTCCGTGAGTCACTTTCAAAACTAGGGGATATCTATATCAATGATGCCTTTGGGACAGCTCATCGGGCTCATAGCTCCATGGTGGGCGTTAATCTTGAGATTCGTGCCGCGGGTTTCTTGTTGAAAAAGGAATTGGATTATTTTGCCAAAGCATTGGAAAATCCTGAAAGGCCATTCTTAGCTATACTTGGAGGGTAGGGTTTAGCATAGTTTTATAGGTTCAAAAATCAACGATCAGCAAATAATTCATATTCTCTTAGGGCCAAGGTATCTGATAAAATTCAATTGATTGACAATCTTCTGGACAAAGTAGATTCAATGATTATCACTGGTGAGTTTCCATTAAATGATTTTTATGATTGAATTCATTGGTATAAATTAATGACTCTATTTTGGTATATGGAATCTTGTGACAAACAGGAGGGATGGCTTTTACATTCAAGCAGATTTTACATCATGTTAAGGTCAGTCAAGACATCATCAATTTTAGTGTAAAATATATAGAATTGATTCATTAAGTCATTTTAGATTGGAAATTCCTTGTTTGATAAAGACGGGGCCGAAAATGTTGATCATTTGGTGGACAAGGCTAAGAGCAAGAACGTAGAATTGGTTTTTCCGGTTGATTATATCACCGCAGATAAATTTGACAAGGATGCCAACGTATGCAATAAAATATCAATTCTGAATTTAATGCATTTTCAGGAAACTAATTAATTTTTACTCGTAGACGGGCTATGCCACTGATGGAACCGGTATTCCGGATGGATGGTTTGGCCTTGATTCTGGTGAGAAATCAAATATACTTTTCAAGGAAACAATTTTAAAATCGAAGACTATCCTGTGGAACGGGTGGGTAATCAATATGTTATATCTATTTGTTGCTGTATCCTACATATTCACATTGAAAAAATCTATTTTATATAGTCCGAGCGGGGTGTTCGAGTTTGAAAAATTTGCCGGGGGTACCAAATATGCCCTAGATGCAGTGATTCAAGCAACTCAAAATGGAGCGACGACTATTATTGGTGGTGGGGATACAGCAACAGCAGCAGCTAAGTGGGGTGCTGAGGATAAAGTTTCACACGTATCTACGGGTGGTGGAGCCTCTCTCGAGTTACTGGAAGGTAAACTTAATTTACCAGACTTGAATTTGTCCATGGGTGTGCTAACTTCCTTTATATAACTAGGAAAAGAATTACCAGGAGTCACCGCTCTCTCCTCAAAGGATTAGTTCCCAGCGATTAGGCTTTGGTGCTCAAATTGCAATTTGCTGAGACATACAAAATTTCCTGGGAAAAGTTTTCATTCAAAAATTTAAAGTTTTTAATAAAATTATAAAAGTCGGCGCTAGACCAACTTACAGAAATTAAAAGGATTTTCCATTTTGAAATTTAATTACTTCACTGCTCATCATTCAACACGGGAAGAAAGGTAGCAAATGTCATATAACTAGTATGGCCTTTAGTCTCATTTGGAGTCTTGGAAACATACAGATTAGGTGGATCTTTCCTTGTTTCGACGTTGGTTTTAATTTCTGAAATAGATTCTACTTCGTCGTCGTGTCCTTTGCGTTTACGTTTTTTGGCTTGCTGAGCTTTAATACTTTCCACGGCGTCTGCAACTGTGTATATTGGTATTGTTTTTACTTCATGGTGGCGAACCAGACATTCGAACATTTTTATTTCTAGGTAAGAAAATACAATGAATACGGGCACGCTAAGGTTGTAAAAGTTAAAGAAATGCATTATTCACCAACAAATCCATTTTCATTCAACGACGTACATGTTCGTTGTACTTGTTCAATACAAGGACTAAAGCAACAGATCTTGCCGGTCCGACTCCTCTATATATATATATAAATTTATTAATGTTATTCAGAGCATTATTACTTTGCAGGATCAATAAGCTATATAAAATGGTAGCTACCTTGAATGCTTCCTTTGCGAAAGGGATAGCATCCCAGGGGGCAGGCAGATCTAGAAAAACTAGAGGCAGCCAAGCCCAGAATAAAGTTCATCAATGAGCCAACTTATTCAAAATCCTTTGATATCACCTTTAGTATAAAACCCCTTACCAGCGTGTACAAGGTCGCTTTTTCCAAAGCCATTTTTGCAAACATCCCGGCATTCTAGAGTAATAAGGTCAGATAACCCATGGTCATGGAATTCCTGTCTGAAAGGTCACAATCAGTATTACACGATATGATCAGTACATGTGGAGTGACCTCTAGCAGAAAACTGAATAAAGCACCTGGCGATCTTGGTCCTTTCTTCATGATACTCAAATGTATAGATGTGGCCATGAGGAGCAACCGTTCGAGCTAACGAATGGGATATCGATCCACTCCCCGTCCCTAATTAATCGGTTCCAATCATAGAAAAAAAACTCATTTTGAGGATTATAGTAAAGCAGCCTTGTCATTTTTTGATGTATTCCCCTAATGGCATACCCGATTCCAAAACTATAGATCCAGGCTTCAAATCCAGATAGGTCGTTATGAAGGAAATATCGGCTAAATACAAAATCTGTGTTCTGTGCGGCAAAACTTGGGTCCAAAGCTCGGGTGTCGGATGGAGAAGGTACATAAAACCTTTACCGTTGTGTGAAGGCAGCTAGTTCGAAAATAGATGCATTAAGAAAAGTTTCAGATGCTAGAGGAAATTCCAGTTTAAGACCCTATGGATTCTAAAACAGACTGATTGTGCTTACCTTGGTACCGTATTCCTTGCCAATCATTTCTTTATGGCGAAACGTCCCAAATTTGTTGTTGTAGGTCGCATTGGGGTCAACTATGAGTGGGGTCAAATTCTCGCGAGACTTAAAAGGAAAATTAGAGAAGTCAAATAGAGTTTAATTTTCGTAAAAAACATTTATATTCCCAACTTACGAGGTAGGCAATGACCAAGTCGCCCTCTTCAACAAGCTTTTTATAAGACCTGAAATTCATTTTTAGAAGTAACTGTGAAGACCTCTTTTTAATTATTAAAAGGTAAAAGTGGGTATTGTGGCGTGCGAGAATAAGACGCGTGAAAGTATGCCTCTTTTACCTTATATTTTATAACAAAATAATTTAAAATTTGGATTGAATTGTTATTTATATATCATAATAAGCAATAAAAAAAGATCGTAACTAAATCTACATGTCTTTCTTTAAGAGATCCTCCAAACTTTAAGACGCTAATATACAATTGGTCGGAATCAAAAAAAAAGGGGAATATGGGCTTATAATCTGATAATTGATTACGGTGTGCAGGTTTTGGTTTAGTCATAATAAGTTTAGGTGGCGCAAGCAAAGACGCGTTATTCCCTGCACATTACACTGAAGGCAAGCAACAAAGATTATCGTTGGTTCCAAAAGTCAAGTTTAGGATTCTCAATTTCTATACATTTTGCTCCAAGCAAATAGAAAGTTTTTAATAAGGTGATCTTTTTCGAGAATATACTTTCGCTGAAAGACATTTGTAAATCCCTCCTAAAAATTCGAGAATCCAGATGATGTTACCTTAAAAGAGACGCGTAAAAGACCCTTGTGTTTATGGGAAAAGTTAATTATAAAAGTATCACGCTATCACAAACCACTGGGGATAACCGTCGGCTTTTAAAAATCTCATAGATCCTCTTGATGCTTATTTGTCAGATTCTTCCTCTTTTAAAATCGGTGCAAGGAGGGTGGATCGACTAGCTCTTGTCTTAACAGGGTTGACACACAGGTCCAAGCTGAAACCCAGTTCTTCATACTTTTCTGGATAGGCGTTTCGAATTCTATTTCATTGAAGAAAAAATGATTCTCACAATAAAGCATAACGCAAACGATTTTCATTGCAAATATAAGCACAATGATGATGAAGACATGCCTATCTCTTAAATCACTACTTTTCCGATGAGATAAGCCGATTTCTGTGTCATGACAAATCTTGGCCCAATTGCTACCGTACTAAAGTTAGAGTAATTATAAGCCAAAATCATCTTTGAGAAACGCGAATCATATTTATTTTTCGGGCAATAAAGATAATATTCATCTTCACCTTGGCAATACCTTCAAGCAATTTTTTATCATCCTCGGCGGTAAAGTAATGCTTTTTACGGCGCTGAACGCGACGAAAAGTTTGAGTTGAAGAATCATCCGATTCATCGGAAGCTAAACTGGCGTGAGAGACGAATTGATCAGAAATGCAGCTGAAACGACCATAGAGGCGATTGTAATCAGATGTAAAGGTTGCTCTGAATCTGATTTTCATATAAATGAACACAAAGTACAAAGGGGAAACGGGGTCAATGGTTGATTTACGCTTTATAAATTCCCTTAAATATTTCAAACCCTTAAAGCCTTTCTCATTTAAAAAGGGGCTCCAATTAGTCGCTGAGGACTTTACTAACTTATCCTTTAGATCAACAGCAGTCCGGTTTGAGAAATTATACTCGGGATCCTCGACCATTTTTTTCCACGCACCTACCCCATGCTAGAATGAAAATAGATAAACGAGAAACAACAATGGAGTGATTTAGATTATATAAAAGTTCGCAGGGTTAATTTCTTAACTATACCTTGAGGCACGCGTTTGATAAATCTCGAGTCTCAGCTTCGGACCAAAAACGTCGTGGGCGTCTTGGCTTCCTTGGAGTTTTTTTAGGGCTCCGCCTTCGTGGCATTTGAGTTTCTGTTTGCTCAGACTGTCGAAGGGGGGTTGTTCGGGCTTCTTCCAACATCATGAAAGTAGTAGTATTTTTTCAAGTATTCGCGTTGTAATCCTGAGCAAAAGTTTAAAATGGTGCTTGTTATCAATCGCTTAACTCGCGATTGACATTAAAAATTTAATTTTATGATTCACCCTGAATTTGGATCCTCCCAATATTAAGCGAACTCCAAGGAGCTGCTGTCTAATTCATATTACACGTCACGAAAAAACAATTTATAAGTAGATATAAATACAATTGCCAAATAAATAAATGTAACTTTTGGATTTTTTTTTTCTAAGGGAAAATATCACAATTAATAATCAATCGTGGATGTGGAGAATCTTTCTCTTGAAATCATGCCTTACAGTAATAATTTGGATGGAATAATCTAAAGATAAAAATAATACTTTTTCGAACTTGGTGTATTGAGGATTTTTTATATATTATACAAATATCTTTCTGTAATTGGAAGGATGTTTGTAACTTTTAATAGATATGAATTTTTTAAGAATAAAAAAATGGAAACATAAAAATTTTCTTGATTATCTTTCATAATTATCTTTCATAATCTCTTTATAGATAGTACTCGTAAAGAAGCTTTAAAATCATTTTCTTGACTAAAAGCCTTTTGCATTTATGGCTACGGTCTACTCTGAAAAAATAGGTGGAAAGGTATCAAAAGTACGTTTCGCCCCTTCAAAAAACTATGATGATACTAATCCTTTGTTCGCCAGCGGGACATGGGACGAAGAAGAGGTTAGCTTTCTTGATGCATAGATTTTACTGGTCTTCATGATATGCGTGGCCAAAAAAAAAGTATTTTCATCTTAGGAAAACGTCATCACTCTTTGGAGAGCTAAACAGAAACCACCAGCTTTGCATCAAGTGGTAAATGCGTTTGACTTCAGAATTCTAGGAGAGTTGAAGCAAGAAGGAGACGTTAAAGATATCTGTTTTGTCGAGTCTGAGTTTCTCATAACCGCTTCATCCCAAGGCTCAATAGATGCCTATAGACTAATAGAGGTTTGAGTCAATAATTAAATTTTTTTGACTAGGGATCATTCATTTAACTAATCAATGCCATAACATTTTGTTACTGGGAAAAAGATTAAAAATCCGATCGAAGAAGATACCGATATAGGAACAGCTATCTTGACGGAACATCTCATAGAATTCGAAAATATTTCGAGTCGAACATTACACAGTTTACCAACAGTCAAATCTATTCCGGCTACCGGATTAGCCATCCAGCCAAATACGAGTGATGATCCGGAGATTGCCAGTGTGGGTGAAGATGGTAAGCTCGTGTTTTCGAGAATGGGGGATGGAATGACTGAAATCATACGTAAGTATTTTTATCAAAAATTGAATCCATGAACTTTTCTTAATCCTAATTAGTGATCGATAATAATATGTGCTCTGATAACAGAAGCAGATGCCGGTATAATAAATGGGGTGGCATGGCCGACATCAAATGAAATTGTAATTCGGAACTAGCAACCGACTTTGATTCGCCATTTTTTATCCGGGGTTTTGCATTTCCTCACCAAAGCTCTGCCATACTTGCAGGTTATTGGTACAAGTGGCGGACGTCTTAAAAAGTTTGATCGAAGAAATCTTCAATCACCAATTGCAAAAACTGAGGGGTAGGTACATGTTCTACATCTTTTCAACTTAAGCATTCTATTTGATTGATATTGTATACATTTTCAGAACACTTGATCGATGCAACTGTGTGGCTGTTAATCCAAATCAGGTATGGCTTTTGAACTTCTCAGCAGTCAATAGAAAATTTTATTTTTAAGATTTTAGATTTATTCAAGGCGATACAAGTTGCAACGGGGAGTTCTAATGGTTTTGTAACAGTTTGGGACTCCAGAAATTTACTGAAGCCGCTGGATAAGCTGCAGTCTCATAAACTCTCAGGTATCATGTGACATAATGAAACATAATTTTGGAACTATTAGCGCCTTTATTTACTTGATCAACTATTTATGAGCAGTTTGGGACATATTGTTTCACCCGAATCGCGCCGAGACTTTAATATGCTGCTCCGAAGGTAGACACTGCAAATTATTTGCAATTATGTTGCCCTTCAATTAAGCTATTCATCTTATCACAGATGGAACCACGACTGTGTTAGAGTTAGGCCAGAAAGCTGGAGAAAGCTTTATTGGAAATCAAGACCGGACACGAGTACTTCCAAACAACTTAAACCGAGCCGCGCTTAATTCTCTAGATTATCATCCGTCAGCTAAATTGCTCACGACCGGTGGTGATAGTGAAAAGTTATTCTTTCATGTGAACGAATAACTCATTTGGGGGACCAAAACAAAAAGAGCAAGATGATTTTGCATTATGAATAAGGTGGAGGTAACTAGGCTCAGTTGTTTTCCAAAGGTAAGGCAATTTATTCAATTTTGTATTAGAAAAATCGTCTCGGAACAAGATAAAGCGGCAACGACAGCCAAGTAGTTGTGAAATACTACGTATAAATTTGGGTTCTTGACCGCATAATCATAGTAATAATGATTTTAATAGAGCTGACTATCTTTTCCCCTTGTACTATATGACTTCTGAAATATAAAAAGATAGTAAATCAACCAGCTACAAATTTAATTTTTAATAAGTGACTTTTTCGGCTACACTTTGTTCAAATTATTTTACATCTTGTTAATTTCTGTTACTATAAAGCCCTGTCTGCCATTCTGTGACAGTCAGATGTTGATCCCAAGATGCTATACAGAAATCGCATGCCAAAATATTTTGCCCAATTTGATGACTGCTGAAATCGAGCATTCACCCTTCATTTTGTCGAAAGTTCTTGAAAGTAATCCATCGATAAAATTTAGGACTTGAAAGCTAAAAATTTGATTCCGTTTTCAATATCCTCCCAAGACTAAAAAGTTGTTGCCGACTTGAACATTTTAAATCCAAATATCCATGTAATTCTTTGGTGAAAAAGGTAAAAGAGGTATGGGAAAAAGAAAAAAGATAAGAAAAAACGACTCAATAGGTAATCTATTATTATTCAATATCTTCTCGCTCATATCAAGCCTTATTTTCGTTATCATGAAAAAAGAGGCCATCAGAAATCAGCGGCAACCAATTGCTCAAATTCTTTGATACAAAACACAAAAAACGAGCATAGGTGCACAACAACTTTCCCGACACTTCACACCATTTTTCAATAATAATCCTTTCGTCCCATTCATTAGGGAAATCATTGCAAGATTTTTACAAATGAAATTTTCGCTTACCATTAGCAGAGAACCATTATTTTCGAAAAAGAATATCTACTACCCGCTGCTAATTATTATATTCCGTTGGTTACACGCTTTTTCAATACACAAATTATCTATTTTTCCATTTTTAGCTACGTTAAATTATTAAATTTGTACTTTTAGTTTACGCAATGAGCAATAATTCGTCTTCGAGAAGACAACAAAAGAAAGATAAAAAGCGGAATATAAAGGAAAATGAACAGCCTAAATTGCCAGAATACCCAGATCTTGTTCTCTCCAATTTCCCAAAATCTGAAGGGGAAACGATAAAGTTAAAAGATGGGAGATTACTTGGTTTCATTGAATACCCGATTCAACATGTCCCCAAACAAGAGACATTACATAAAGATATGCGCGAACGCGTCATATTATTCATACCCGGTTTACCAGGCTCGCGTTTCTACTGTCACCCAAAAGTCCTTACCCAAATTAGAGAAAACCAACAAAATCATAATAATAATAACAATAATAATAATAATAATAATAATAATGTTATTAGAATTCGTTTTTTTGTATTAGAACGGCCAGGCATAGGTTTATCCACATTTGCCAAAAGAGGTTTCCTTGATTTCGCTGATGATGTTAAGGAATTTTGCTCAGTGAAAGGGATTCGGGAGTTTACCATTATGGCTTATTCTGCTGGTGGTCCCTATGGGTTGGCCCTGGCTCATGCTTTGGGTAGTTGTGAAGACATTGAGGGAGGTGCCTTACTGAAACCGCTTGTAACGAGAGTTGCTATTATCAGTGGGATATCACCATATAATACCCCCCACGCCACTGATCGAATGCCTTGGAAATTTAAATTAGCCTGGTAAATCATTTCGAAAAGTAATAAGTTCTTTCAAATATTGACAATCTACTTTTATCCCTAAAACTGCTTTTTCTGATGAATAGGTGGCTCACCAAACATTCACCATTTCTTTTAGCAGTAGTGGGACGTTTAGAAGCTCGATCGGCAGTACGTGATCCTGTGGCAGTGCTGCGTGCTGGAGTCTTAGAGGGGCCCCCAGCAGATCGAGAGATCTATGAGAACATGCCTGGAGTCGAACATATGTGCATTGAGAGTATGCTGGAGCAATACTCACGCAGTCAATTTACTGAGGAATGTCACCAGTATTCATTATGGGGAAAAGATTGGGGTTTCCGGTTAGAAGATATCGGAAAACCAAAGAATAAAAATCATATATCTAGCTCGGATGGTGTAAAGTGCAAGATTTGGCAAGGAGAGGAGGATATTGGTACAACTGCACAGATGGGAAGATATTTAGCTGATCATATCCCGGGCTGTGAATCATGTTTTGTTGAAGAGAAAGGACATTTGTTGTACTTTGAAGTTTGGGAAGAGATTGTAGATTGGTTAATACAATAATTAGTTTTTGGATTGGAATCAAGATCTTTGTGGAAATATTGTTGCCATATGATTTCTTATAATCAGAAATTTGATCGCCTAGAAATTAGAATTTTCAATTATTTAAGATATTTTAGGAGTGTTTTCATTTGAAAATATCTACCTATTATAAAGTCCTGAATCACTGAGTCTCAAAGAAACTAGAAAATCTTATTTTTTATTCCAAATTTATTAGGTAAATCTAATTAGCAGTGCGACTAAGAATCGAGATCAAAAAGCAAAGAGAAGGATGTAGCGAGATAAATATCGTTATTGCCTTGAAGAAATAACCACAGGAATCGGGATTCTAACAGCTATGGCTTATTTATAAGTGTGATCAGAGATTCAAATGCAGCAAATAAATTCGTTTTCATGTTTAATCATATCAATTGTTATATATCGGAACCTAAGATTTTGGTGAAATTTAGAACCCAGATTTATTGAGCTGCATTATAGTAAGAATGATATACACCAGAATGTGATCGTCGAATCGGGAAGTTGTAAACTGAGAATTCTCTAATTGTGTTATGATTATAAATGGTTTTTTAAATATATGAGACAAGCTTCAAATACCAAACCGATTTAACTTTGTAAGAAGTTGGTGTAAGTTCTTTTCTCTACTCTTCAAAATCTCTCTATATTGAGTAATAGACCTATCCTCCTCGACTAACTCTTTAATCGACCCAATTTTATATGAACCATCAACATCATCATCATCATCATCATCATCATCATTCTTATCCTCAGCGAAAAATGGTGCCAGTAATTTCTCCTCGATAGAGTCCGAGAATTGGTCGATAAGGGAATGAATTATGGTCATGGCAACATTGTCTGCGTACCGTTTGAATGATATTTTGAAATAAGACATTACAGCGGCCATTACTTCCAAATTATCATAACAATTTGATGAGTTGTTTCTTTCCGATGATAAATTCGCCGACTTTTTCACGGCTTGTTTCAAATCGTTGAGATATTCCAATTTTTCTTCGCTCATCTCAGAGTCGTTTAGCGTAAACGGGTACTTCCCAATTTCCATACTGGAGATAAACTTCATTTTTGACATTGTGTCTATTCTGCACTTATCAAGCCATATGTAAGCATGTTCCCTTATAAAATATGGAGAGGTTTAGAAGAAAATGCCAAGAAAGTTCATATATTTTGTAAATAAGTTTTTATTCGAAAAAATCTCGTTATAGTATAGACCTCCAAATCAGGATTGTAGAAATAGGGAATCATTCAACTAACCGCATGAGTTCGAGCAATTTTGGAAAAGCGCCAAAACTCTCTGTCAATCTTTCCTCTACCGTTTCAGTCAGTACTTCGCAAACCTTTGAAAGACATTGGTCAGAGGGTGTCTTCCATTTGATCTGAAAATCATGAATCAACGTTGTCGCTGCTGTATACGGAATGAAACCAGGTAACAGTCTTCCTTTCGAATCATCTAATCTTCGTTGAACCTCTGCTTCAGTCACTTCTTGCAAGTTTTTTTCAAGAAGATTTTTGATTAAATCACTATCCGCCGACGTAGAAGAATCTTTACTTTGCGTATTAAGTCTAACATTTACAAATTCTTCCAACGTATCGAATCGAACCGAATTCCCTACAACAAAAATTGGGCGAGTAGAACATAAATCGTATTTGAAATAACTTAGTTCGCGGCCAATTTTTTGCCAGAATTCAATTTTTTCATTAGCGTTTCTGGTTTCGTCGGTAATGTTGGAGGCGCATGTTTTTGCCATTCGAAATATTTCAATTCTTGGATTGTCACTGATTTTTTCGGGAATACTTTCCAGGTCTTTTCGAGTCTTTATATAGGAAATTTACTCATTAATGAATGACAGAAATATCGAATAAATAAGTTAAATCTGAAACTAAATATAGTTACTTGAATCAATTTTTCTTCAATATCATCCTTAATAGCAGGTAAATTTCTTTTAATTCCCTCTATAAGAAGTTCACTCAGCTTCCCACGTAGATTGTCAACACCAATTCGGTTTTTGAACTCGTATTGTTTCCAAGAATCATGCATTTCGAAAAACTAAATTTTTGAAAACAGATATTAAATTTTGCCAAAAAGTTCAAATTTATTTTTTGACGTAACGAAGCAAACTGAGAGAATAATTCAAACTTTTCATCTATAGGAAGTTTTAGCTTCAAGAATACATACAGCTTTTTCTGCCTTTCTGGCTTTAGGAAACGTAATATGTTTCATCAAGTCTTCTTGACTTGGATTTTTGACAA
Organism: Geosiphon pyriformis; assembly: GCA_016748015.1. Classification (NCBI taxonomy): domain Eukaryota; kingdom Fungi; phylum Glomeromycota; class Glomeromycetes; order Archaeosporales; family Geosiphonaceae; genus Geosiphon; species Geosiphon pyriformis. The sequence goes on along the minus strand of JAAOMT010000436.1, from coordinate 229,627 downwards.
CATAATAACCCAATGACAATTTATGTTTCTCTCCGCGCATAATTTTTAGCCACGCTCTACGAATAACAAAATTTTATTAGTAAATACGTCAAGGCTAATTTCTGCACCTTTTTTTATTTTGATCCTGATGAAACTTTGGTAGAAACTCTCACCCATGTGTTCCACTCTCAATAGTATCTGGTTTTGTCAAAACACCCAAAGTTCTTACTCCCTTTTCGTCAACCTTTTTTGCCAAAGTAACAATAGCTTGATTATCGATTTCATCTTTACAGCTAATAGTTGCAATGATGATAGATTTTTCATTTTGAATGTATTTTTGTATTAAATCTTGTATCAAGCCAATAAACTTTTCATCTTCTGTCCTCTCCGTATGTTCTAAAAGATTCGAAGATTTAAAATGAGAATTTCTTAAGGTGCTACATACTGTAATGACAAAGAAATATAATTTCTCTAAATCCAAAAAAACACGTCAAAAACATACGAATAATCCCAGGTAAATCAATCAAACTTAAATTCGGAACGTCAGGACCTTGAATATCAAGACAAATCACATTTTTTGTAAATTTGATTTCGTTTTCGGATACATCTTTATCCGAATCTGAAGGAGGTACGTAATTAAGATAATATGCAGAATCGCGACTAGGATTGAGAAGAGCTTTTTGCGCTCGACGTGCAATGGATTCAACATCATCTGGGTCATCTATCGTCCCGCCGAATCCAACAACTGTAGTGGTTGAAAGTGGTTTATTGTCGAAATCATTGTGTTCTCGGCGAAGCGTCACTTGACACCTCCATGGTGAGGTGTCGGCCGATAAACGAATTTCCATTACACAACGTGTACATGTCCCGTCAGAACGAGGAAGCTTTAAAAAAATAAAATAAAATTTAATAAAAGTCAATTTAAATTAAAAAATGACATTGCGACTATTTTTAAGCATTTAAACAGCTAAGAATTTGAATCTTTTTCAAAACACCTGAACACCAGAGATTGCTTCTAGTAAACTACTCTTTCCAGCGGACTGATTTCCACAAAACACGACAGTAGGCAAATCAACCTCATGTTGCGCACCAAGGTTTCTCAAATCATTAATGATTTTAATATATTGGCTGGCTCCACGATGGTAAGAACTTTCAATGAAAGTTGATGTTTTTGTCATGATGTCGATGATGAATGGGATGATGGCTGTTGATTCAATTCCAATTTAAATGATTATGAGATTATTAGATAGGTTTCATAATAAAAACCATTGTTCACAAAGATTTTCAAGTCGGCAAGACATTCTCCCATCCAAAAAGTTTTATATCATCAATAAAAGTATTAATTAAAAAACAGGTTTATTACACGTAAAAATTCAAGAAAAAGTTCCGCAGTCGCGAAACAAAGAATAATTGATTATTCCATTTAAAACCTCTATCAAATTTCTAACTATAGAAGATGCCCAGGTGCTACAATCTCAAATGTACACCGTGAAAACAACTTGGACTTTTTGGTTCTTTGTTTTAAACTTTAAATGAAGAAAATCTTGTCCATTCGGGTCTAATCTTTACTGACAAGGATCAAGTAGATCTAAATAGGTTTCTATTTACAAGATGCGGGTATTATTAATTTATGTGTCTAATCTGGTTAATTTGCTCTCTTGTAATGTTTAATTTTAATAAGATATTCGAAGGAAATAAATACACAATAGGAAAAGAGCAATTTGACACATGTTTATTTCATAAAAAATGGGAGGCTAAAGATATAAAGTTCAAACTTTGGAACAAAATCCCTATCCTTAATAATTATTTTGTTTTTCCAATAATTTTCAATTTACCAAGAGCATTTGGCAATTTTCATAAGTTAAACCTCGAACCAACATTTCAACAAAAGTGGAAGTTATTTATTATCCAATTTTCATACGCATTTTGAAGCAAATAGGCAATTTTTTGTGGATTGATTAATTTTATTACTGTTGTTAAAAATATTTTTGATAATATTAAAAATTAAAAATGTAAATAAATAAATAAATATAATATAAATATATATATATACTTTTTTCTCTTCTAATTTGAATAATCACAATTAAAACAAAAAATAAAAAAGCAAATATTATTTTTTTTATAGTTTTTAAAAATGTTACTACTTACAAAGTTTTTTTAGTTGTAAAAACAGTTAAATAGAACATTATAAAAACATATTTCTTAAATATTTCTAAAACTTGGTTGTTTTAAAAGCATTTTTTTTTGTTTTTAACTAAAAGTAATAAAGTTATTGTTTTCTATGATTATTTTTTTTACTATTATTTAAATAATTAAAAAAGTTAAACCAATTTTTTTTATTTTATTATTACAAGATTCCAAAAAATAGTTTTTTTTAAATTAAAATTTTATTTTAATTTTTTCTTTTTTAAAAAATAAGATTTCGAATTTTTTTTTTAATATTTTACTAATTTTGTTTTTTTTTTAATTTAAACAATAATAAAAATACTATTTTTATTAAAATAAATACAAATTAACATATAATTGTATTATTAACACACAATTATTTTTAAAATATTATTACTAATTGTAAAAATAAAACAAATTATATTTCAATATATAATTTTATTTAATTATATTATAATATTATTTAAATTTAAAAATTAAATTATAACATAAAAATCTTTTTTTTTTGAAAATATTCTTAATTTTAATAATATTTAAAAATTATTATTGGTTGTTAAAAAATTTTAAATAAATAATTTTTACTTTAATATTTAATGTTTTTTTAATAATTAAAATAATTTATATTAAAACTGTATTTTAATTACTATATAGTTTTATTAATATTAAGTTAATTATTAAAAACAATATTAAATTTTTATTATTATGTTTTAATAAATATATAATTTAATTATAAAAATTCTTTTTTTATTTTAATATTTAAAAAAATAAGAGTATTTACAACTTTGTAATTAAAACAATTATAAAACTAATAAATTTAATAATAAATTTAACTAATACAATTAATTTAGTCAGTTTATATTCTAAAAAAGTCAATTAAAAACCAATTAAAAATTTAATAACAAAAATTATAATAATATATTCTTATTAATAGAATTTTAATTAATTAACATAAAATTACTTTTCTAATTTTTATTATCAATTAACATACATTATTATTATTATTTTAATTATTACTTATTATTTAATTAAATTATCAAATATTACTATTTAATTAATAATCTAATTTATATAATACACAAATATAATGATTAGATTATACAATACTCTAAATTCTATAATAGTTAAGAATTTACCAAAAATTGTAAAATTTTATGAAATAATTTAATAATTTACTAAAATAATTTATAGTTTATAAAAACAACTTGTAGTTTATTAAAATATATTATTAATTTATTAAAATACTAACAAAAAAGAAAGTGCAAGTTTAAAAACTAGTATTATAATAAATTGTATAAAAAAAGAGCTTTTTTTTTCGAAAAAATGTATCTTATCTTACTTAGAATTATCTTATTTAAAATTATTTTTACATATATAAAATTAATAAAACAAATTTCTTAAATTATTACATTTGAAATTTCCAAATCTTAATAAATATTTTGAAATTGATTAGCTATTAATTTCAGTAATTTATTAGTAAATCTAAATCTGAACAGAAAATAATTTCTTTAATAAAATTTTTTTTTATATATTTTTTATATTTTTTATTATATATATTAGAATAGTTTACAAATAAATTTCTATAAAAAAGTTGACTTTTATAATAAAATAACTACATATTTTTTAATAAGCTTCCAGATAAGCAATTTCTGAAAAAAAGTTGACTTTTATTGTAAAGTAACTATATAAGTAATTGGCATAAAATTGGCTATTTTACTTATAAGTACAGTAATTCAAATTATAAGAAATAATTTAAAAATAAATTCAATTATTAAAGATTCAATAGTTTTTAGTAATAATAAATTTACAGCAAAATAATATTAACAATATTCAAAAAAAAAAACTAAAAATCTTTAGTAACATCATTTATAATAAACTTAATAACTGTTTTAAGCAATAGTATATTTAAAAAAAAGATATTCAAAAGAGTTTTTTATAGTCTTATTAATAATTTTTTTTTTCAAAAAAAAAGAATTTATTTTAACAATATCTAATAAAAAAAATTTTTTTGGTTAAATCTAATTTTGGCAGTAATATTTATTTGAATATAAATAGTAAGTTTAATAATAGTAATAGCAGTAGTATTTTAGTTGGTATTAATAATAGATTTTTTTTAAAGCCAAAAAAATAAATATTAATTTGAATTGTAGTTTTTTTCTTGGCTTTTTTAGTTTTAACATAAAAAAAATAGTGAACTTTTTCTATTTTCTTTTAATATTTTTTTAAACAGAAAATAAATTGATTCCAAAATTGTAATAACTTAAGTAAAAATTCTTATTAAAAATTTTTTTACTTTAAATATTAATCTCTTAATAATTAAAAAAAAATCTGTAATGACAAAAATACAGGTTGTTAAAATTTTTTTTTAAAAGTAAATGGTTTTAAAAAGACTATTACTCTCTTGAAATTCAAAGAAATTATTAAATTTATATTTATTTCAAAAAAAAACATGAAAAAGACTGTATTATTGGCTAAAAAAAATGATATTATCATAAATAGTAATCTTAAAAAACAAAAATTTTACTCGAATTAAGCTGTAATCATCAAAAAAATTCTTATAAATATGCCAAAAAATATGATTATTATTACAGTAACTAAATATAGTCAAATAGTATTAATATAATTGTAATTAATTAAACTATAACAAAAAGCTGTGGTCGAATTTTCTAAATTAAATTAAGCTGATTTTTTGGCATCTAAATAATCATTCTTAATTAGAAAAAATTCAGTACATATGATTAAAGCTATGAAAAATTATAATATTTGAATGTTTAAAGCATTTTTATTTATTTTGTTTGTAAAAACAACTACTTATAATCTTGGTTTTTTATTGAAAAATATTAATAAAAAAATGTATATAATCAATTATTTATTTGAAACTAACAATAAAATTTATTGTACTGTAATTAAGTTTAAGTTATATAATAATTTGAAGTTGGTTTTTTGTATAAAGACAATTTTTAATAGTATAAAACTTTTTTGGGCTAAATTAGGCTTAATTTGTTGTAAAAAGTGTAAGTGTTTTGAACATTTGCTCTTAAGTATAATATTGTTATTAATTAAAATTTAATATTAAGTATTTTAATTTTATAAATTAATTTAAGCAAATTGTTATTTTTAAAAACTTGCATATTTTATCAAAAAAATTAAAGTTTTAAAACAATAAAAAACCATATAAACACATAATTAAAAAAGTTTAATACATTTTTAATTATGTTTTCCCAAATTGAAAAACATTATAATTAATAATAATTGCAAATATATATATTTCTTTGTAATTAATTGCAATTAAATAGAATAATTGATTTAATTATTACTATTAACTTTCATGATTAAAAATCCAAAGAAATTAATTCTCACATAATAAAAGGCTTACAATGAACTCTTATTAAATTAACCCCAAAAATTTCATTCACAATTTTAGATTTCTCAGATCCTTTTGATGACAACTAACAATCGTTTAAGGCATCTAAAACCTAAAAATTATGAAGACCTTTAGCAAACAGCTAAGATAGATAAAATTGGAAATATTTTTGTATACGTCGGCGCAATAAAATCACAATTATATCGACATTTCCTCTGGTAACCATACTTCTGGGTAGGTCATGTAAAAAACTCATAATCTTGGTACCCAACTTTTAGGTCAATTTCACCGGGAAAGTACCCATTTCACGTTGATTATCCCATTTTTCGATCTATGATTGATAGAAAACGTTAAAAATAATTGATATTTTTAAATATGTCCAAAATTTTAGAATTTTCTTCCATTGCTACCATCAAAAGGTCAATTTCCCATGCTTGGCCTCAAGATCCAAGTTCAGATCGTAAATTACCAAAACCATCACGATTTTCCTTTCATCAAACTCTTTACTTACATAATCGTTCGGGCACAAACTGTGAAAGGCTGAAAAAAATTGCTTGCACGGGGGAAAGTCTTCACCACGCGCATTAATACATTTGTAATAATCGATATAGTTTTGCCAGCAATGTTTCGTTTGGTTGGTATTTGGAAAACGGGCATCAAAGCCGACTTTTATCGGATTGAAAGGGAAAAAACGAGATGATTATATGGGCTTTGAAATAATTAAACGACAAAATTTAGTCAATAATTTCTTACCAGTCTTAAGGACTAACGTTTGTTGTTCTCTACATTTTTGTCAAAAAAGCGGTAGGAGTCGGTGAAATTATCAACAAATGAACGTGATTGTGCAGAAAAATCGACTCAGAGCGAGCAAGGGAGAAGGATAAAGGTAAACTTGTAAAGATTTCTTTTTACTTACCCTTCAGTTTCAGACATTGTTACCAAATTGTTGATGTAAAGACTTAACTAGATCAACGAAGAGGATCACTCTTATCATTTATCCTCTTTTAGCATTCTACATGTCGATCGATGATCGGGGATTTTTTAGCTTTCACATCCGCTTTGCTTATTGGTAGCTTTCTTTTAAATAGTCACTACGTCTATGTTTTTTACCCTTTGTAAGATTCCCATTTTTGGGGTTCGATCGAGCCCGAAACAATTCGCGGTATTTTCGTCCAATGACAGAAGGGAAAGTTATGTCTTGTTCCTCCATAATTTTTAATAACCACGCGAAATCTTCACGGGATTGTAATGTCCTTTAATCTGTATCACTTTTTCTTCAATGTGTTCTCAACCCCGCAAAAAATTTAAACTTCAAAATAATCAAAACGAAGCTGCTCCAAAGACGATTATTAACAATTACGCCTCTAATTCCTCTTTTAACAACGTTTTTAATCTGGGTACAATGCCTTTACAAGCTAATGCCTTTAATGGAGACCAAGACTTTGACAAATGGTTGCAGATTGAAGAAACGACTAGGAAAGCTAAGGAAGCCTCAAACGCGCTTGCGCAACAGTTCCTGAGGACTCCACCACAGATTCAACCCCAATCCCTTGCTATAGTTAACAATTTTCGACGTGACCAAACTGCCATATCTTCCCTTCCAATAAATAATTCCTTGCATCAACAACCAGGAATAGTATATCCAATAAGGAACATGCCTTTTAACGACATTAACACAAATGCTACCAGAAGGCTTTCAAATCCCGCAAATCAAGAAGGTTTTACCAATTTCTTTTGCCAGAATTTAATACCACAGTATACGCCCGTTCTCAACAATAACTTGATACTTGAGAATACTACAAAACAAGCAACAGCAGAATTTAATCAAGGGTTAGCCTTTCGTCATTATAACCCGCAAATTACTAACCAAGGGTACTATTTGGAGCATGATAGCTCGAGCCTGCCTGTTCATAATAGCAACATATTAAATCCTGTGGTAAGCCAGGGTTCGAACAGTATAAGGTCCAATCAAGGGGCTTTGTCCAGTGTTAATGATCAATATGAAGCTTATTCGAATGAAAAATCTTCTTCCCAGGACTTTGGATCAGCGGTTCATTCTAACTCAAGACCCACTGGCAACAACAATATATTGAATGATTCTGCAAATCGCGATTCAATTTTAAATATTCCTTCGCAAAGAGGCATATATAATTCATATTCTGAAAAACAATATTATAACTTTAACTTGGGAATAGAACGACAGCTTACCTCAAACTCGCTAAATCATAGCAGCAGCAGCAACAACAAAGATGTTACTGTTGGAAACCAGACTTTAATGAATTCAACCATTGATAGTATGAGCTATAGTGATAAAAATTATCAATCGTATCCGAATGGACAGTTCTATCAAAAAGAGTTCCGACTAGACTATGATTATACGTCGAGCACACCTAGTCAAAATTATACTCAAACTGTGGCCTCGATCAATCCCCCTTCCAAAGATGTCTTGTCCAATAAAGCGACTTTTCAAAGCAATCAAGATAATCATTATCCATATGATTTAAACCCTACGACCTCGATTTCACCCGTTTGTGATAAAAATAATATAGGCTATAAACCTAAAAACGTTCCCTCCTCCCCTCTAAATACCATTGGTTCCAATAATACGATTTTTCATAAAGAGCCTTCTGGCCTAGGTTCTTCTACTTCAACTACCTTAAACTTACAATGTGGGAAGAAAGATCTCCCTTACAATACTAAAGAACTGGCTTCTACCACTTCGTTTAATAATAGATATAATCCACAAAATTCTCAATTAAATGTGAGTCAACCCATTCCTGAGCCGCAGTTTTTAAGTGATCATACCTCGAACTTGCCTCCTTCCAATATTTCGTTGGTTGATAAATCTAAAGACTTGGCCGCCGACAACTTCCCAAAACCTTTGCGAAAGCATATTCCTTTCGCTGAGTTTGCAGAAGGCGATTCATCACCTTCCGAGAGTCCAATCATTTTGATTCCATCCGGATTTAGTCCCAAAAATTCCCCTAGCATATCTAAATTTAATGTAAAAAGAAAATATTCTGAAAGTTCCGAACTTCCCGATAAAATTTTGCCTTATAAGCGAAAATATTCCCCTGAAACTCCAGAATCATTGTCACCGGGTTTTTTTACTGGTTCCGACTCGGAAGTTATTGTCATATCTGAAACAGAGGCTAAGGAGAGATTATTTTCCAAAGATGCTGAAACGGGTACTATAGAAAGTGTTACTACCAGTATATTTGAAAAGCCAGAAAGTGATATTCTTGAAAATTCGATCGATGACAAAGAAATTGTCTCAATATCTGATGATACCTCGAGTGAAAAAGAACTCTTTGAAATATGTGACGATGAGATATTTGTAGTGTCGGATAATTCCCCAAATCTAAATAGAGAGTTTGTGGTTTCTGATTCTGAAGTATCTGAAACCGAGTCAGAAGTATATTGGGTGGAGGTAATTTTCTTTTTGCAAAATCATACTGTACCAATTCTTTTGAAAATTAAAGGTCGACTCTTTTTTGTTTCCCATTTTCAAAATTTCAGTGCAAGACTGTTGAGGAGACACTTTCAATATCACGAGAATCGAAACCTAACCTTGATAATCAAGAATTGCATGTTGAAATAATGAAAAAAAAAGTTAAGCATAGGTTGAATGATCCAGCTCTCATTTGGAAAGCAACAGCAGCAGTGGATGACGACTATGAAGAGCCTGATGGGGAGGTGGTCGAGAACGATAAATATGACGAACTTGATAATCAAGCCAACTCCCGATCATCAGTTCATGATTTAAATTCATCAAAAGGAAAAGATGAAAATGAATATGAGCACGAAGAGTCAGGATGGCAAGAGGATGAAGAGTCAGAGTCGCAAGAGGATGAAGTGACTGATTGGGAAGGCAATGAGCCAGAAGACGAAGGTGGCTGGGGTTGTTAATTGAATTAGTTTATTCTTTTCGTCCTATGCTGCTTTCTTTCTTTTTTTGTCTTATTTCTTTATTAAAAGTCTAACTCCGTCTAAGGTATAGGATTTCAATCAGCGGCACTTTTTTTCAGGTTAATCCCAAAGATTTCCGCTGTGATTACATTTGAACAAATGTAATCATTCATAAAACTTGCTTAAATTGGTTGATTTCTAGTGTTATATGAGAATGAAACATCATCTGATTCATTTTGTAGTTTTTGATTCATTTTTGATCATGTGATGAAAAAAATTCAATAAAATCGTAGTTTTAATAGTTCATACTTTCCTTCATAACCCTAGAAATTAAAATGTCAAGTACGGCAGACATAGAAAGCGAGAATGCTTCAGCATCGGGTCAGGTATTAGTTTTTACACTTTATTCAGTTATAGTTTAGTCCACTATTCACTCTTGGTTAATTCAATCCCATTTTCAAGTCGAATTTAACCCCAAAGCATAAGTCTGAACATGGCGAGATTGAAAGTCAAGCTTCAACTTCTTTGGCGGGTCTGACCCATAAATTCCCCCAAGTGTTGGTGGAAGTTGAAAAGCAAAGAGAGCAGGAAGGACAATTAGAAGATCCAAGGTTAAACCGAAGAAAAAGGTTAGTTTGACTTTATCAACAGTGGGCAGAAAGAAACAAAATAAACTATTTATTAATACGAAATCTTGATTTTTTCATTATTAGCTTTGTAAATTTAGCCACCGGCAATCATCATGTTGCCGCACATCTTGGCTGCATACGTCCCACAGAGGATATCTTTAATCCTGAGGATCCTAATATACGCGAGGTGGGCTAATTCTTTTTTGTTGATTTATGATCAAAATTTCTCTTCGTCCCTGTACACTATCTTATCAGATTTCTCAGTTAATTATTTCCTGATAGGATATAATTCGTATGATTATACAATATTTGTCGGACGAAGGCTATACCTCCTCAAAGACTACACTATACGATGAAGCTAACTTTAAAGGCCATGAACGCGAAGAACGCGTTACGGAAGTTAACCGTCTAAAAAAGGGCATCATCGGTATCTATAAGACAATTAAAATATATATTTTTGGCCCGTTCGGATGGTCTTTTCTTTTTGTCGATTATTCTTTATTATTTTAAAGAGGGTGATTGGGCAGAAGTGGATAAATTATGTGCCAAACCCTTGGTGAAGAATCAAAAGAGTTTTCTGTATGCGGTTTATAAACAGCAATACCTTGAGTATATTGAACATCAAGAAATGCAAAAGGTAATTCAAACCGATCTTTTTTATCATCTGCCATCATTAATTATTTTAGAGGCCTTATGTCTTGCATTCATAGGCATTTACTTTCCTGAATAAACGGTTGAAACCTCTTGAGCATCTTCAGATGACTCCCAATGAATTCAAGGATTTGTGCTATTTATTGACGGCTAAAGCTGTCCATGACGCACCTTCTTTCAAAAACTGGGAAGGGATTGGCCCTGCAAGGTAGATCGCGAATCAAGGACTTTGGTTTTTTTTGCTTAGATTTTATTAAACTAAATTTCTTTTAAAAAATCGGGACAAAGGAAGAAACTAGTGGAACAATTCCAAAATTTGTTAAATTTCGAAAATGCTGACAAGGATGGTACGGCCAATATATACGCGCCTTTAACACCTCAAATGTTGTTCGTTTGAACTTTTCAAATACGTCTACCGAAACAGCAGCAATATTTTCAATGATTTCTCAACCGGGAAGGTTCCGTCTACGTGCCACCGAATCGATTGCTCACCTTGCTGAGACAGGCTGTTGCTTACCAAATCGAATTTTCACGATATCACCCTCGTGTTGCGCCTAGAGTGAACACGTAAGTTATTATCAAATTCTTTTTATATTTGATAAGAAAGTTTTTTAAAATATATTATTTCGTCAATTAACAGGTTGTTACAAGATTATACTAGCTTCATAATACCCAACGCTATACGGGCTACCTTAGTTGGTCATCGGGGAAATGTTAAATGCGTAGAATTTGTGGGACAGGAAGGAAGAGAGATAGTTAGCGGTTCAAGGTAATTCTTTTTATGGAATTTTTTATATCAATTATGTATTAATCCTCCTTATATTATAATTCAGTGATAATACTCTCAGAATATGGGATACTGAAAGTGCCCGAGAAATTGGTATTCTAGAAGGTCATGAGTCACGAATTTGGGATGTTTCCTCGAATAAGAATGGCTCTTATGTATCCAGTGCTAGTGGTGATGGAACGATTAAGGTTTTAAATTTTTTTACTTTTTCTATTGGTTCGATATCATTTTGGCAAACCTTTTTTACATTTTCTGATGTAGTTATGGGATATGAAGAGTAGCAAGCATACATGCGTAACATCATTATCTGGTCACGCAGGTGATGTTTACACGGTTAAATTCCATCCTGGTGATGTAAGTGGCTTTATCGAGATTCTTTCTTATGATAATTAGGCTGGGTATGTTCACATTTTATAACCGTTTAAATCCATTTAAATAAGAATCATATTGTGGCCGGAGGTTATGATAAGATTGTAAGGCTTTACGATGTCAATACTGGGCAATTGGTTAAAATGTTCAATGGACATCAACTTTCCGTTTCAAAGACAATATTTAATCCCTTAGGGAATCTGATTATTAGTGGGTAAGAACGCTGGCATCTGATTCTTTCTAATTTAACAATTTTAGTTTTCATAAGGACTTTATATACTTTTTAGGTCAAAAGATAACACCATAAAATTTTGGGATATTGTATCAGGACTTTGTATTCGTACTATTTCATCTCATTTGGGTGAGGTGACCTCTGTTGAAATGAATTCGAATGGCACTCTGCTGTTGAGCAGCTCAAAAGACAATTCTAATCGATTGTGGGATGTGAGAATGGTAGATTAAATTAAACAATGAATGACTATACTCTTATTTGACTCGTGACTACAGACTTAATTTTACGAATAATTTCAGGTACGCCCCATTCGGCGGCTAAAGGGTCATCAGAATACCTCTAAAAACTTTATCCGTGCTGGCTTCGCTAGCAATTCTTTAATTGTTGGTGGATCAGAGGTATATTAAGCTTCTATCTAAATTATTTAAATACAATTGGCTCGCGTTGAATCTTTTATTCCAATTTTTTCTTTTAGGATGGAATTGTATATATCTGGGACCAAGACACGGGAGAAGTGCTACAGAAATTAAGAGGGCACACTGGAATGGTTTATAATGCTATTTGGAATGCCAAGCAGAGTTTGTTTGTTAGTTGTAGTGATGATCGTACGCTGAACACATGGTGGTATGATGAAAGTCGGTCTTTAGAATTATAGAGAAGCAAATTCGGATTCTATAAAAAATCACCTAGCATGTACAAAAGGAAATTTAGGATAAGGTTTCTCCCAAGTTATTTTTAATGATAAAAATTCTATAAAAACTAAATCTTTGAAGATATCTGATGAACTTGTGAACTAATCATCCGAAAATATAATTTTTTTAAATTAGAATTTGACAGATGAGCTTTTATTTTGAATTAAGAAATTTTCTTTTTATAGATCTTTAATCAAAAATAATTGACAGTATATCAGTTGGGATCCTGTGAATGGGCATTATTCCAATGACATCCGAAGGGGCTGAAATATTCGTTTTGATATCTCAAATTTCAAGATATCACAATATGGTTTGATTGAAAATGGTCAATCTCGTTTCAGAAAAATGAAATTTAATCATGTCCAGATTCCTTTAATTGAACACTTTGATAATACACATTTCGAGTTATATGAAATAGAACATAACAATTTTCCAATCAGAATAACATTTCTCATAAATCCCTTCTTCGCTTCAACACTATTTGGCAACTCATCGCTTAACCTCCATGCAGGGTCGAAATAAAGACAATATCATCACCATTTTTAATCTCATACTTTAATTCCCCTTCCAATTCCCAGTCGGTATCGTTGATAAGCACAAGAATTCCGGGACGTCTTCATGAATAACAGAGATAAGTAAGAAAATTTGTTAATTTAAAAAAATATCAAAATAAAAATTACTGACACTGTAGAGCCGCTAACAAACAATTCCGCACGTTCTTTTAACAAAGTATCGCGAACCCATAAAATCTTGAATTTTTTATTGGAAGAAAAAGCAAAAGATTAGAAAATAAGAAAAAGAAAAAGAATACGAAAACAAAAACAAAAACAAAAAATTTCAATCAATAGGATCTAAATGATCCTTTAATCAAAAATTAAGATTTACCAATTCTTTCATGGTTGGGGGAGATATGCCGTTAATCGATTTTGGCACATTTACGGTGATTTCTTTTATATTATTAAATAATAATTCCATTCCCCCACTTGTTCATTATAAATATTTTAAAATCGTATACCCCATACCCCATATAAAATTTTCATGATCCCGAATTTCATGAGATCAAAATAAAATAATTGAAGGAAAAGGTCAGTTAGAAAATAGCGCATTGAAAAATCAAAAGATAAATATACCTGAATGATAGCTTCACGGTAAGTTCAGACATTATCTAACTATTAAAGTATATAAGGGAAAACTTTGAAAAATAAAATTTTTAATCAGTCGTGACAATTGAACCTTAAAAAAAAACAAAAAACAAAATGGAACAGCATAAATAAATCCATGTAAAAATATATATATATAATATATACAGTATATATATCTCCGACCAAAAGTATTATATTAGATTTATAACAAATAATAAACAACCTTTCGATAAACATGATCTATTCAAAAACTCAATCTTGTAGAAAATTTATTTTGTCACATGAACCAGTTTTAAAAGGTTTTCCTATATATAGAAAAGTGTTTTATATATATGAAAAGATATTCTATATACTGTATACAGAAAATAAAAGTTCATGTGACAAAGATTTTATTAATAATAATATATACTGTATATATATATATATATTAATTATGATTAAATAAATCATTTATATTTATAATTAATAAATATAAATAAATAAATAAATAAATAAATAAATAAATTTGTATGTATTATAATAAATTTGTAATTATCAAATAAAAATATAAAATAATATTTAATCTTAAATAAAAAATCAATAAATATAAATATAAAATAATATTTAATATTAAATAAAAAGCTTGATTATTTATTTAACTTATGTAGATAATAGAAGTAATGCTTTCATTTTTTTTTCAGTATTTTTTTCTTTTCCATTCGACCTTTTTTATTTTTTTCAAGAGATTTCTGTTTATAAGTAAGTAAATAAATAAATAAATAAATAAAGTTTTTATTTAATGAGAAAAAATTTGGTTCTCAAGTTTTTCAAATACAAAATTTATCTTTTAACAATACCCGTTTTTGAGATTTATTATTAATGTTATTATTCTTTTTCGCAAATTATAATCCTTATCGTCTTTTTCTCAAAATTGATTAATGAATCTTTTTAATAATGGGATTTAAAGCGACCTTGAAAATAAATTTTGACTAAAAAAAAAGTTCTATATTTTCATTTTTAAAATAATTTTAAAATATTCAACTTAAAAATAAAAAACCATTTGACATGACTTAGTGAAATGAATTTACTAAAAAGTTATGTGAAATTTTGATCGGTTTTTTTTTTGCTTCTCAAATAATTAATAATTGTGGGCACCATTTTTTATGATTTTTTTATTCACCATGAGAACTTTTATGAATTTCCGATTAATAAGGAGATCCAATATTGAGTTGGAAGTCATTTTTTTATAGTTCAAGATAATTTTTTATCTTTAAATTTCTTTAAGGTTTAAACTAAAGTTAATTCAAATAAATAATTAAAAAAAATCAAATTTCTTTTTTATCCAGAGCCCAAATTGTATAACTTCCCAATCATATATTTAAGTCATAATTTAAATACCTTGTCCTAGATTTTTTTGAATAGGTTTTTCCATTAAAGTATTCAAAAAATTCAAATTTAATCTTTCCTTAAATCCGATTCTTCTTTGAAATTTAATTAAAAGATCCTTTCTTTTCAAAGGTTAAAATGAATATTTTTGAACTGACTGTTTCGCAATAAGTTTGGGGACTCGCATTAGATTGACTTCCTGAGGCGCTTGGTTGACGATCATCTATCACATGAGTCCTTGCGAAACAATCGGGGAAGGGTTTCTGCTAGTTCACAGTACGTAGCGTTCAGTTATAAAGTGATTTTCATTTTAAATACTGTTGGTATCCCCTGGCTTTTAATGTTTATTGTGACTATTTTTCGTTGGATTTTTTTTTCTTGCGTCCATTAGGTTTTCATGGAAATAGATTTAGAAACTTGTGTAGGGCTTTATTCAATTAATCTATCATTGCTTTCGAGATAAGAAGTAAGGCATCCACAGTTGAGTCTCATATGTCAATAAGTCCATATTCTCATAAGGGTAGTAGTAAAGTTTTCCTGCTTCTTCTTCTTCTTCTTCTTCAAAAAAGGCCTCCATGTAATCTTCGAATTAAGAAA
The DNA here is from genome assembly GCA_016748015.1 of Geosiphon pyriformis. Classification (NCBI taxonomy): domain Eukaryota; kingdom Fungi; phylum Glomeromycota; class Glomeromycetes; order Archaeosporales; family Geosiphonaceae; genus Geosiphon; species Geosiphon pyriformis. Next base: position 213,748 of record JAAOMT010000436.1, on the reverse strand, counting down.
ATTAATGATTTCAGAAACTGAAACTCAAAAACTTCATAATTGAGCTCTTTCCAGAAATTTAACATCATTTTGAAGTTATTTTTTTAAAAAAAGTCTTTTCTCCTTACATTCCATTTTTTTAATAATAATAATTGTCAGATCCAGAATATATACATATTATTTTACAATGCTGATCTGAATATTTAAACAGATCAAAATTGTTGTTGAAAAAAAGTTACAAGTCCACCTTTTTACTAAAAATGACTTCAAAAAATCCTCGTACCGGCAAGAACTCCATTCTTACAATCGTGATAAAACTAGGCACTTCTTCAATATGTGAGGAAGAGACACACCTGCCTCTATTGTCGAACCTTTCCCTGCTGGTTGAAACTATCGTGAAACTACGTACTTTGGGCCACAGAGTGATTCTAGTAACTAGCGGTGCTATTGGAGTTGGGCTACGGCGTTTGAACATGGAAAAGAAGCCAAAAAAGTTGGCAGCTATTCAGGTATGATTTTTTGTTTGTTTAACTTGGTCAATAAGTTGGTAAAAAGTGGATTAATGTGATAATATTCTCGTCATGATTTTTGATTCTTTGAACGAATTAATAATTTTTATTCTTTAAGGCAGTGGCCGCTGTTGGACAAGGAAGATTAATGCGAATGTACGATGATCTATTTACTCAACTTAATCAACCCATTGCTCAAATACTCTTGACGCGTAATGATATAGCCGATGTAAACGAGAAAAATCGAGAATCAGTTTCTATACGTGTTTCCATTACCTCTTTGAAATTAATATTTTTTGCCTTGGATAAAATAGAGGACGCAATATTTGAATGCTGTTAACACCTTCACCGAGTTATTGGCAATCGGAGTGGTTCCAATCGTTAACGAGAATGACACGATTTCTGTTCGCGTAGGTATTTTTGATTGAAGTCATTTTCTGAATCATATTTTTTATCAATAAAATACCTCTTCTCATCGTTCTTACGTTTAGGAAATTCGATTTGGAGACAATGATACTTTATCGGCCATAACAGCAGGTATGGTTAACGCGGATTATTTATTCTTAATGACCGACGTCGATTGTTTGTACACTGATAATCCACGAACCAATCCTAACGCATCACCTGTTGAGATTGTTGATGATGTTGGTGGTTTAAAACAGAAAGGTTCTTTTTATTTCTATCCCCATCTTTCACTGTTGGCAAGACTTTCCTCTCTCGTAATATTTAAATTTTAATACCGTAAAAAGTGATAGTTTCATCACCGGGCAGTGCACTTGGTACAGGTGGAATGACAACAAAATTAATCGCAGCTGACTTGGCCACCGCGGCCGGAGTCACCACAATAATTAGTCGTGGTTCAAATCCTAAAAATATTATCTCGATCATTGCGCATCTTTCCAATAATCCGAGTATCACAACATCTCTGAATCCCGCTCTCCCATTGCATACGCGTTTCCTTGCCAAAAATAATCCATTAGTGGATCGTAAATGGTGGATTCTGCATGGTCTGCATACTGCGGGTACCATTTTTATTGATGAGGGTGCCTATCGGGCCATTACCAAGGTTGGACAAACGAGTAGTCTGTTCGCGGTCGGTATTACGCAAATAGAAGGAAACTTTGTCGCGGATCAAGCGGTTAAAGTTGTAGTTGAAAAGAAAAAAGATGATGGAGGTTTGGAAGTTGTCGAGTTAGGAAAAGGGCTGGTGAATTACTCGTCAGTCGAGATTAGTAGAATTAAAGGATCCCAGAGTTCGGAAATATTCAGACTTTTGGGTTATGCCGATTCCGAATGTGTAATTCATCGAGATAATTTGGCTGTATTAAAGTCTTGAAAATAATATGGGGGAAATCATTGTTTCTTTTATTTAATAAAGATCTAGTCTTTTTGTCGTTAAATATTGTGTTTATTTTTATTATTTATAAGTTGCAGTTGTATTATATTTAAATAATAAAATCTGTAATTAGTTTTTAAAATTTTTAAAAATTGTTTTATTGGTGTTAAATTTTATATTAAAGTTATTGCTTTTTTGGTATTTTTAATAACAATAAATTAATTGTAATTATATTAAAAAATAATTATTTTAAATAAATTTATTTAATTTAATATATAAATTAATTATATATATAAAATCACATAAATTATATATTAATTTAAAGTTTATTATAACTATATTATAATAAATAATAATTATATTATATTTTATTAAAGTAAATAAAAAAAAATTTAATTTTATAAATTAATATTAAATAATTTTTATTTTAATATTTATAATAATATTAAAACCCTTTTTTTTTCTTTTTTGTAAATTTTGTAATTATAATTAAAATAAAAAATAAAAAATAAAATAAAAAAACAATATTTATTTTTTTGTAATTAAAGCTTTTTTTAATAATAAAAACAATTAAATATTATTTATAAAAGTGTTTTTTATTGTTATTAAATAATAATATAAAAACAAAACAGTTTTTAATTGTTAAAAAAAAAATAAACATTTGTTTTTTTTAATTATAAACTAATAATCAAAGTTATTGTTTTTTTAAACATTTTTTTATTATTGTTTAAATAATTAAACAACCAAAAAACAAAAAAAGCTAATTTTTTTAGAAAATTAGAAAACAAAGTTTTTTTAAAACAAATTTAGTATTTTTATTAATTTTGTATTATTAGCATTAATCACAATATTTTGTTTTATTTTGATTATAAATAATAATTTTTTTTGTTTTAGATAATAAAACTTGTAACAATTTATCATTGACATTTTTTCAAATTACCAGAAAAAACAAAGTAATCAAAAACCAGTTACTATTATTAAATACAATAATAATAACCAAATTTTTAATATGTTTTGTATCTTTTAAATAGTTTTCTTTTTTTTAAAAAGGTAGCTTTGGTTTAGCTATCCAATTTTGGTTTTTCTACGATTTTTTTTACCATTAACATATTAATACTTGAACAACATTTTATTTCACTTGTAAAAGGTTATTTTTAAATTTAAAATGATATTGATTTTACAAAACTATTTTTAATGTTTATACATTAAAATAATATTTAGAATTTTCCTATTTATATTGAGAATCGCGCGAGGTGACAAAAATTCTATAAAAAAAAAAATAGTACCACAAGTAATGATTAAACTAGTTTACCTTTTTTCTGTAGTCATACTGGTAAGCACAAGGTGAAATACTGCTTATCCCGACTTACTCGATTTTTGCAGAAAATCAACATCTTTGTGTTTGAAGAAATCATGATAGAAAATCCGATAAAAATAATTCTTCCAAACCTTCAGCAATACTTAGTTTTGCCTTTTCCATATTGACCGGATGAGGAATCATGAGTTGAATTTAAAATCATCTAAAGGCTGTAAAAGTAGAACTAATACTTTGAAATACCTTGTAAGAAATTGGTTTCTTGGCAGCCAAATATCCCAATATAAGATTCTTTGATAACCAATGGTTATGAATCACTCCTAATTGTTTACCCTCTCAGCGGAAATAAAAAGCGCCATATCAATTTTTGAATATAATAATAACAACAAATTTTCATGTATATAGAGATTGCGACACTATTAGCAACGTACATTGTACTCAATCCGTAAGCTCCCATCAAGTTGCTTCGTGAAAAGCATAAATGAACCTTTCTTAATTGAACTTTTTGGAAAAATACCCTTGAAACTTGTTATTGCCTCAATTATTTCCTAATAATCCTTAAAAAAATTAGATATTGATTTTTAATATTATCAACAGGGCGAAATAAATCTAAAAAAGGAACCTTTTGTTGTTCCTCGGAAATTGAGTTGTCTTGGATCCTTTGGGTAAGTGACCGAGTGAATCCGTCACGTAGATGTTGACCATTCGTATCACGTACTGGAACTGTGATGATCAATTAGGAATTGAATAAATTGTCTAACCTGAAGAGAGAAAAAAAACGTATAGTGGGAAACAGCTTTAAATTGAGAATCAAAAAACCCACCAATTCGAATAGCAAATTCCACTGGTTGATCCAGCAACGCATCCGCGATACTCTCATCATCGCTCGATAAGAATTTTATTTTATCAAAACCCTTCCATCCCAATAATTCTTTGATCAATCAAATTTCAAAAACCCTCTAACCAAAAAAAAGCTTGACAAAGATATTTTAAACAGAGACACAAGAGTCTTTTAAAATTTACCGTCCAATTACGAAGTGTACCAATATCCTGTTCTTTTATATATAAGCCAACCACATATACTTTTACCCTGAGAAAAGATACTGTCCGTACTCCGAGACCTATTAATCTGGCTTGAACTTCATCATAGAGCGTGATAAATTTTGGAAAATGAAGTTTGGAGTCGGGGTCCTCTTCAAAATGAAAGTGAAGTGTTGAGTTGTTAGAAAGTCAGAAAATAGGAAGGGACACTTTTATAAAATGAGATTATTATAAAGTATTGTCTTACCTATTGTATCTTCAGAGGCGTTTTCTTCAGCGTAAGCGAGATAGCTTTGTGGCGGATACAATGACCAAAGCGAATAACCAACAATGATCGTTTTTATCACCAATAAATTTGAAGAGGAGGTGATTCGAAAGGCTCTTCCAATTTTTGTCTATTAAAAAGGTTAAAATTTATATAAATCACAAGATCCTTGCAGGAAAAACAACTCACATACCTTCAGAAAACCACTTGGGAAGCCTCCTCGACTTCTACTGCTGCAGGTTAAACAGCGTTTTTGAAGATATTGAGGTATACTAAAGCCTTTAAGGTAGGAAAGACATTGACTAGATAGAGAAGAACGAGTGATGAAAGCGGTTTTACGCGAGTACATTTCTCAAAGACTGAAAAACTAGATTTTCATCCATTTTTTAATTCACATGACTCTTTTCAGTTATACGCTGATCTTTAACACGCGACAAAGTGTGTTCCCAACAAGCTCTAAACTATAAAACGCTTTTGCCAACTATAACATCATCCTAGTTTCAGATTTCATCAGCTATTACATGATATATTTCATATAAACTATTTATTTTCTTTCAAAAAATCCTCCCATAAACGAATTGCCTCTCATTAATAAAGAAATTAATGGTCGAGTCTTTATCAGAAACCGTTATTTAAAGCATTTCAACTCAATTACCACCAAGACGCTTCCATTTAGCGGGACAACTAACAGATACGCCACCAGACTTTAATAACTTTTCACAACATTCACCTAATTTTTGGATCACATCTTCACATTTCGATTCTTGAAAATTATTTTTTCCAAAGCATGTTTGAATTGCACATGCTTCTTTATAACATGGGTGTTCACCTTGTGTTTCGTGTTGAAAAAGTTTTAGTGATTTTGATTTTGGTGATGAGTCTTGATTTGTGGTTGCCATTTTGTTTTAAGGGGTTTTGTGTAATTGAAAATGATGATATCAGTGAATTTTTCAATGGGTACGAAAATTTTATAAAAGCTAGATTATGAAGGGAATTAATAACTTGATTAATAATGATCGTATTTATTATGATTGAAAATTGGATCTTTTATTAGATGCCAATGCTTAATAATGCCTATCAATAAAATTATTAATTGATCTCTTTATTTATGTTTTTAGTATAAAAAAAAGCAAAAAAAAGGATTTTTGAATAACAAAAGCTTGATTTTTAACTTAAAAATATTGGATTAAGTATTAATTTTGAAAATTGTGATCATTTGTTATAATAAATTTTGCCAATTTGTTTATATTATTATTATTATTTAATGTAATTTTTAATAAGCATAAAAAATTTTTGTTAACATATTTTTTATTTATTATATATTATTACGAATCTGAGTAACAAATTAATGAATAGCAGATAAAAAAAACTATTAAAAATAATAGAAATAATCAAAAAGAAAATTCAATTAAAAAAGTGAATTAAATTTGTAAAAATTTAATATAAGTAATTAATCTTAAAATTATAGTTGCTTAAATTTTTTTTTTTTGAAAATTTAAAGATAGAAAAATAATTTATAATTGTTAACAAAATAATACTGTTGCTATTATTCTATGTTTTATTTTTATAATTTTTAGAATTAATAACAAATATTATTGTATTTTTCAATAATGTCTTTATTTAATTAATTATAAAAACAAACAAACAAACAAACAAACAAACAAACAAACAAACAGTTTTTTAAAAATACAAATTAAAAAAGAAAAATATAAAAATATTTGAAAAGAAAAATAAAAAAAAGAAAGAAAGAAAGAAAAAAATAAATAAATAAATAATAAAATACAATAGAATTTAATAAATAATTACTTTTTTATTAATTTGATTTTATCTTAATTTTTATTATTTATTATTTATTATTTAATCTTTTTTTTTACAACTAAAAAATTAATAATTAGATTAAAAACTAAGTTAATAATCAAGTCAATAATTAAATTAATAATTAAATTAAAATTTAAGTTAATAATTAAATAATAATAATAATAATAATAATAATAATAAATATTAATTTTTTATTGTTATCAATTAAAATTTAAAAACAACATTTATTATTATATTATTTTTATTATATTTAAATATTAAGTAACTGATTATACATAATTTGTACATAATTTATATTTAATGTACAATAATTAATTATATAAAATAATTGGTAATTAAACTATACTTTTACAAAAAATAATAATAATAAAAATTAAATTATACATATATTATAAATAATATATTTAAAAATATATATTTATATAATTAAAATATTTTTTTTTTACTTGTTTTATATTATTTATTATAATTTACAGTTTTTAACTGCTTTTTTATTTGGTTAAAATTTTTAATTATATTATTATTATTATTATTATTATTATTATTATTATTATTATTATTTTGTATTAAAAGTGTAGTTCAACTACTAATTATTTTTGTATAATGTAATTATTATATATTAAATATGAATTGTGTATAATTAGCTACTTATTATTATTATTTTATTTTGTAAAACAAAATAATATTAAAATAATGTTTTTTTTTTTCAAAAATCAAAATTAAAAAATGTATATTCATAATTTATTTTAAAACAATTACAAATAAAAAATTTAAATTGCAGATTAGAGCTTGCGATATTGTTCTGAGTCACATGAATTGGGAGATATTTTCTGGTGTGCCTTGTACAATGTGGCAAACTTTGAGAGAGTTTGTCTATAACAAAATTTATAAGGTTACTGGTCACACGTACCATGTGTCATTTCCTGTTACCATCTAATAATAATAATCTTGAAGAAAAAATCCTTGGATTCATTGCTTTTGTGAACATTTATTAAAATATTTGGGTAACAATTAAGCATTCTTTTTTCAATTTGATAGATGATTATCAATTGGGCTATGTCTTTATATAAAGATCGTCCTATTGTTCTAAAGAAATCTGTAGGCACTGCGGAACAGAATTTTGAAGGATCTTCCCAAAATATACATCAATTTCCTCAACAAAATTTGACATAGGATATTTTCTTTAACCATTTTATTTATGTATTTCTTGTTCTAATCAATTGTGGAACGTGAAACGAATTTGATAGAAAATTTGCCAATCGGAAATCATCAATAAAGTAAACCCAAAATAGATTAAATAGGCTTTTTATCCACATAAAATGTGAATAATCTTTTTTATGCTCAGCGATCCTTGACTTTCACCCATTTCATCAATTTTTTTTAAATATGTATCCAGGACAAGCATACAAAAAACAGAACAAGGGCTATCCTGGTGCTCAACCAAATTCTTTTGGTGGTTTTGCTCCACCACCAGGACGACCTTCACCTGGAGGTTTTGTAGCACCACCTCAATATGGTGCGCCAATGGGAGGATATCCCCCGCAAACTGGTTACCCTTCCTCTTCTGGGGTCTATCCTCCACCAGGAGGTTTGGGTCTTCCGGTTGGGGGCTCAACCAAAAGCCCCTATCCTGGTCAATATTCTGCACCCTATCAACAACCACCCTATCAACAACCACCCGGTTCTACCCATAATCATGGCCCACAACCTGTTCCTTACGCGCAACCTCCTAGTGGGCAGGCCGTACCTCCCGGATATACGTTGGAGCATAATCTCCGTGCACAACAACCTGCAGCAAATTTCCAGTTGTCAAATTGTACTGGGCGAAAACGCGCCTTATTAATTGGAATTAATTATGCTGGGACAAAAAGTGAATTGAAAGGTAGATTTCAAAACCAATTTTTTTTTCAATTTTTTTTCCCCACAAGTAACTAATATCAAATTTAATGGATGAAAGGTTGCCTGAATGATGTGAAAAATATAAAAAAGTTCATAATCACATATTACAATTTCCGCGAACAGGATATGGTAATTCTGACAGACGATCAACGTGACCGAAAGATGATTCCTACTCGAGAAAATATACTGGCTGGGATGCGCTGGCTGGTGGCTGGTGCACAACCAAATGATTCGTATGTAGAATTTTAAGTTAGCTTCAATTATTTTCTTTTATGAGATCCTATTAACAGGTTATTGGTATTCTTAGATTCTTTCTCCACTATAGTGGTCACGGTGGCCGTGCAAAAGATAACAATGGGGATGAGGATGATGGTTATGACGAAACTATTTGTCCTCTCGACTATGAAAAGGCCGGGCAAATTGTTGATGATGTAAGACTTCTTTTACAATCAAAAGTTTGTAGATTAAAATTTTTTTGCATACCAATCCTAAAATTTCTTTCCTGAAAATGGGTAGACAATGCATGACATTTTGGTGAGACCTCTTCCAGCCGGTAAAGTATTCCTAATTTAAGAAGAACTCTAATTTTTTTGAAATCTAATTATATTGCAAAAAAGAATAATTTTCAAAGGCTGACTGTAAAATTTTTATTTTTACCGAAATTTTTTATTAATCCATGATATTGTGATACGATCATTATAGGTGCTAGACTTACGGTGATTTTCGATTCTTGTCATTCGGGAACAGCTCTCGATTTGCCCTATGTATACTCTACCAAAGGTATACTCAAAGAACCCAATTTATTAGCGGATGGTGGAAATATGCTTTTAAGTCTGGGTACGTCATACCTGAGACGGGATTATAAGAACATAGGGGAAAGCCTAATGAGTTTCGGCAAGAAAACATTTTCTGGGAAAAAGATTAGCGAGAAAAACAAGCAAACCAAAGCAAGTCCTGCTGATGTGATTATGTTTAGCGGGTAAGTACCGCTTTTTGAAATCATGAACATATATTACATCACCCTGGAAATATTGAGTAATTTGTCTGCCTTTAAGGTGTAAGGATATTCAAACCTCCGCAGATGCCCACGAAGGTGGCGAGAATACCGGTGCAATGTCCTTTGCGTTTATTTCAACGTATGAATATTCATTAAAATATCCGAATTTCAAATTTTGTTATTATTTTTAAAAATATAACACCACATAAACCTTGAATTAACAAAATATTCTTCTCATTACACAGACTTACTAAAAATAGGCAAGTTTCATATCAACAATTGCTTAACGGAATACGTGATGTGCTTGTCTCAAAATATTCCCAGAAACCACAGCTAAGCGCGTAAGTTTTATCATCTGAATTCATAAATGTTTCTGCCTGTGTTTAAATGGCAAGTTTCGCCTATAATTTAAACCTCTTATTTTACAAAAATCTAGTTCTCACCCAATGGATATGAACCTCATGTTTATGATGTAGAATTTCGTCATTTTTGTTTGTTTATATTTTAATAATTTATAGGATATTTGATCATTCCTTTGTACTTATTCTGCTTTTATCTTGTATAAAAATTATCTTGCTCTGTGCTAACACAACCTTGAAAAATGGGAAAAATATTATTTTTCTAATTTGATTACTTTAATTAATCACTTGTTTGTGGTTTTAAAAATGGTAAAATTTTTCCTAATTTGTAAACTAATAATGAAAACTTCACATCATTATGTCAAACCCTATCATCTCTTCTACAACCGATTTACCTATTCGAGCTTTTACACCCTGTTTATGCTCACATTGACCTCCACCCCACTCCTCTCTCATCAATCCTGCTATAACTTCGTCAATCATTAATAAACGATCAGGGTTTGTAACATCAAGATGCATTTCCTTTTCCAGAAAGCCCTCTTCGCAGTTGAAATGGTCATATTCCCAATCATCTTCACTATCAATAGCATCATCCGCAAAGCGATTATTGTCGTCACAAATATTCCGATTGATATGATTATCACTATTAATCGAACCGTCAACCCTTTTAGCCTTTAAAATGTCCCGCCTAGCAATCCACCCCTCCAGTATACTTGAATCTTGAAGTTGAGCATCCAAAAATTGTTTGTATGCAGCCTGATGTTCATTTTTTGAAGAATAAAGATGATTATAGCCAGCAAGATGATGAAGTACAGAGAGATTAGTTGGGAGTAGGATGGATTTTGAGTATTTTGATATTGGGTGAATGCTTGTAGGGAAGGTTTTAATTTTGCAATGTGGTGAAGATGGCGAGGGAGGGAGAGATGAAGAAAAATCCAGCTTCTCGATTGACTCAAAGGATAAAATGTGTTGGAGAAGTTTGAGGTTGTAAATTGTAATCGCAGCTAGTTTCTGAAGATGGAGCTCTTTAAAGAGTATGATAATAGTTAGAAAATGGATGACGAGAAAAAATGTGGTTGAAAAATTATATACCTTTTCTGTAACCTGGTCTTGACCACCAACTCCATTCTAAAGACTTTTGGATCAAAGACTCCTCTGAATCGACTTTAAGAAATTCATCCTGCATGGAGCTTAGGAAATAATTCTTTTTCTTTTGAGAATCAATGTTTTTATCGCATGCTTTTTCTAGAAGCTCTAAACCTTGTTCATAGATATCTACAGCTTCCTGATACTTGCCTAGGTATAGAGAGATTATGTAGAGGAAAGAAAGAAGGAGACGAAAATCATCCAAGAGCCGCTATCCTGTTTTGAGCAACTTAAATCTAAGAAGCATAATTGAGCAGGCCTTACGATCTAACTAATCAGCAGCATATTCGGAAGAAAAGCGAAAAACAAAACGAGACTACCTTTACCTGATTGATGTAACGCGATCCCCATTCCGATTGTTGACTTAACATGAAACCATTGCGTGTCAAAATACTTGTAATCTGGGATAAAGCCAAAATAACAAATGCTTTTTGAAAAGTAATCAATGGCTGATGTATAATCTTTTAATAAGAGATGGGAAGAACCAACAAGATGATGTAATATTTGGCTTTATTTAATGAAATCGTAGAAATAAGTAAGAAGTCGAAATGACATGGAATTTGAAGATAACTAAACAAGTAAAAAGTCTCACGAGGTCTTGAAATATCCGAGACCTTCACTTGCCAATTCTTTTGACCGCAAAATATATTCGGAGAATAGCTTTTTTTCAGGTACGCGTTTACCGATCTCTAAAAATGCATTACACATCCTTATGAAATAAAATGCAAAAAAAAAATCCAATATAGGATTAAAAATTTTGAGCAGGATTTCAAAACGCCTCGAGAAAACCCTTTACACAAGAGGGTGAAAACCGCGTCAATTTATGTTTTTTCAATGAAGGGTAAACGCACCTAAAATACAAGTTCTCTTTACATGGACCAGAATTCACCGAAGAGCTCAACATCATGGCTGCATCAAATTGCCTCTATTTGGATATTAAAAACACCCAAAGGGCAAAGGGAGTATAAAAAATATTGAAAAGCCTGAGATATTTCTTGTTTTTCGAAGTGCTTAATAGATAAAATTAAAAATTTACCAGCGCTTCCTCCCAATCACCTTTCAATCCTGCCGAGTCACCACAAATAATATGTAAGATCCAATTTTGGCTTGATGAAGTTGGAAACGCTCGAGTATTATGTTCTTGATTAAATTCATTTTGAATATGCAAAGATTGGGAGAACCTTTGATATTTTGTATGTAAATTTGACATTTTAATCGCGGTATCATAATCTCCAACATGTACGCTCTTGAGAATGGATTTCTTTATTTGAAAACGAAAATGCAAGTGCTAAGATCTGACGATACTTTTTAATATTAAAAGAAAGTAATTTTTACAATTAGCTTTGATGTCGGAATTAAATTTGAGGAGTTTGTTTTGGTGGCAAAAGTCGCAATCTTTATGTAATTTCGTGGTTGAGATAAGGAAGCTTTCAACATCGTTTGACTCTGAGAATTTTGATTCATCAGAAATTATTTAAATCCGTTGAGGCTCGTGACGTTTCAAAGTCACGCTGCTATGATGTGATCACAAGTTATGCTCGGTCTAGTGGTAAAAAAATCTGGTGGGATATCCTTAGTGACAATTCTTGTGTATACTTGTAAAAATAATTAATTTTTCATATTTAAAAAAGAAAATTCATCCTCTCTACCGAAGACATATTATGACCACAGAAGAAGTTAATAATTCCGATGCGGCAGTAAAAACTAAAGCGATAAAAGCCTCCTCTATGCCTCCTACAGCCCAATTTGACACAGCCACTGTTGCTTCGAATAAAGTGGCAACAGAACTCGAGGAAGTGGAACAATTACAAACCACAAACTCAATGCCGGCAACAATTGATACACTTATGGAGTCAGTATCAGACATAACAGAAACTGTCTCGCCAGTAATTCCAAATACACAAAACTCTATCACGATAAATGACAAGCCCGATAAATTTTTGTCGGTTACAGCCAGAGGGATAGATGAAGGCGCTAGTTTTGATGATGATGATGATGATGATGATGATGATCAGGACACTCGCACTGAGGTAGAAGCCTCAATAAATAATACAAGCACCTCAAACAATATAAGCAAATCACCGGATTCTGAATCAAACAGCCTTAGCGATTCAAAAGAAGCTGAGGAATCAGAAGAAGCTTTAGCCAAGAAAACAAGCATCGCTCCTAATGATAACATTATAAAACCGAAAGAAACGATAGAAGCCCATAGAGATTCAAAGTCACGGTATGTTAAACCTTATCCCACTGATGAACTGGAGAAAGCCTTTGCTGAAAAAGAGTTACGAAAAATACAAAAAAATGTTGAAGGGGCAATAGATAATAGTACTGCCCAAATAAATTCTGGCTCACCCTCAGATTCTCCTCAAGTAAAGCAAGCACAGATTGAAGAGGAAAAGATACCTGAAGTTGTTCCTTCAATTATTAATGAATTACCTGAATCAATTAATGGCCCCGAATCATCTAACTTGGCAACAACAGACCGAGGACCACCACAAGAGGATAGGCTCATTTATACCACTGAACCCTCCTTAAATAACTTGCTCCTGCAAAAACAACATTTGCAATTTGTTCTTAATGATTTACCTAATACTAATCCTGTTTTCCCCAATCCGGGAGAAGTTATACATGATGCTTCATTAGTCACAGAAAATAACAGCAATCATACCCCAATGTTCCATTTGTTAAATAATTATCCAAATCCTTCAGAAATTCCAATTCTCAACGGGCAATCGTCATCAAATTCATCTTTCGAGTTTTATCCATCCACTTTTGATAATTCAGAAGACTTTTCTTCATTTTATAACTCTGATCCTCTCGAATATCCTCTTAAGCCTCGATTCCCACCGTCTTCAGCTATTTCACGTACCCAGCAAAAGCTTTTGCTTCAGCGACAACATTTTTTAGCAGATGATGAGAATTTTTTGATTCATCCTCGAAACCAATTGAGATTGACAAAAGTTATAGAAAGGATAAATAGGGAGCAATCTTCGGTATTGCTATATCGTGATCCGATGTTAGAAAGCCTGCAAAGGGTATTCGCAAGATATGCTCAAGAACATCCTGAAGTTACCGAGGAAGATTTTGGTGCCAGCTATGATGACACAAAAGATTGGGATCAATCCAAGGGCAGTCTTGAGCAGGCTCTTAATGGTGATGGAGGAAATGCTACTGCTACTGCTGCTGCTGCTACAGTTGGAGTTGCTGCAGAAAAACATCATTCAAAGTAAGCAAATAGCCTAGTTGAAAATGAATGATAGAATAGAATTTTTGGTTATTATGAGCAAACGATTGGGTTCACCTTTCGAAATCTTTCCTATGTTTCTGTTGACTGGTTATATACATTATATGAGCTGGATGGAAGTTTCATCCCACTCAATAGAAGTAAGAAAGTTAGCAGTCTTGTTGATTGGACGAAGATTACCCTCTTCCTAACAACAAATCGGTTATTATTTATTTTTTCCTTTATTAAATTTTGGTTCTTATGGGCAAATCTCAATTTAAATGCAAATAAAATTTTTGAATTCGTATTTTTGCTTCTAAAAAATTAACGAATTAAGCATATCACTTTTCGTCTTAAATTAGTTGTGTTGGACTTGATCAATTATTTTCAGCTAGACTAAAGGGAATATATTCACATAATGACCTAATAAAAGATAAGCTTCTGTACTGCTTTCCTCCTTTCGGTTAAAGGATGCGTAATTTTGACGCGCCAAGTTGAGTATATATTCAGCATGTCAATCTGGTTTTATTGTGCCTGCCACCTAATGAAACTATAGTAAATAATAAAATATAGTGAACATCAATTTACTATCAATTGAATGGAATAATAAACAACAAAAGAAATGGGTTTTTTGGGTGCTATTTATATTATTTTTAGGTATATATATTGTATTAAGTTATATTATCAGTTAGTCAATATGCTTCAAGCAGCATGAATTTAAGACTCGCCAAATTAAGTTTCCAAAACTTTATTATTATCACCAACACTTTGAGAAATTGTATAAAGATTAAAATTTAATGTGCTATTTCTTTTTTCCTTATCATCGAAAAAATTTTTGAAAATTTTTCATGGATGAATTTCAGGAATTATTTTTGCATATAAAAGTTCAAAGAGTAAGAAATTGAATATCAATAAAAAAGTTCATTTATGAATTTGATGCTTTTGATGCAATTTTTCACAATTGAATAAATAAGTTGTTGTTCAAATAATCAAGAAATAATTCAAAATGTCAAAAAAATCATAACTATTTACCAAAATTAAAAATATCCTACAAAAGAATAGATTTTTTGTAAATTTATAAACACAAATCATTTTTTACTGTCTTATAAAATCAGGTAAATTCTTCGTTAAGCAGAAGTCTAGATTGAAAAAAGTATAGCATATCTTTGGAGGTTTTTTACTTTAGGCATATTCAGAAGTTGATATCCATTTGAGATCAATTCTGTTCGCTTTTTGAAAAATAAACCTCAAAACTTCATATTGTGAATTAGAGAATTTCCGTGCTCTGTCGAGCCGTTAATTTTCCTAATAGTGAAAATTTATATTTCAGTTAAGGAGGTAGGCATCAAATCTTGTTTTTTTCGAATGGAAATATTTCGTAAACTATACATGTTCACATATGTAAAAATAGAAAGTGGCAAAATTCACCAACAAAGCAATAGCTTTTGATATTGAACAGGTTAAAAAACTTTCTTCTTTGAGTGAAATCACAATCACTACTAAAAATTGACTCGTAATTACGTGGATTTGATTGCGTGTCCAATAATTACTCTTTAAAAATTTAGCAATCAAGGATGGAAGGTATAAATTGATGTTATTAAAAGTTTGTTCGTGTTGTTTTAATTGACTATTTCTTGCTTCATTTTATTTCACTTTTTTTTTTGCTCATTTAAAATTCAATAGAATACGGTACGTAGGACTCTTACTGTGAACAACCTTTTTCCAAACATTATCATTTGAAACATTATTAAATTTTGGCTTTGAGTCAAATTGTTTTAATGTATACCAACCACTGAGATCCTTTAAAAGACAAAGAACCTTGAGAATTTGATGAATGTATTCTATGAGTCCAAGTGGCCCACTACAAAATGGTCCACAAGGTGGTAGTAGTTCCATTCAATCACCTTATATGAATAGTAGTTCCTCGACACAACTCCTAAACAGCCGTGTAATGAAGATCTACCATCTAATCAATCTATGGACTCCCAAAAACCTTTCCAGGCTCTTTGTATCATAATGGTTTCCTACCCGCGCCCCCAAATAAACCTGGTCAATCACCAATAGGTGATTTATTACACAAGTGTATAAATCTGGATCAAGATGTTTATTCATTAGATTTCTCTATATTATTTCGGGTGAAATGATTTTCAAATTGAATATCAAATAACAATCAAGTTTAAAGGATGTTTGTTCACCAGGGTTGCATTCCGTCTGATGGTCAGTTCGTTGCTGCTGGGTCACTTGATAAGCTTTTTCGTCTTTGGGAAGGTCATAAGGACCGTGTTTACTCTGTTATATTTTCCCCGATGGTAAAACCCTGGTTTCCCGGTAGTCTCCAGGACGATGTCATATTATAACGAATCCGGTTGCTGTTTCTCCTAATGGTCGTTGGATGATACCAGGCTAATGTGAAGTTTTGGGATCCTAATAATTGACTACGATTTATTTTGACTCTTGCCGTTTGCTGTTATTAGATCACGAGAATAAATGTAATATCATCAAAGACTGAAGAGTCATCATTGCATTTCAGATTGATCTAATGTAACTCCGGGTGTCAGAACAATAATAGGTAGTGAATTTTAAACGATTTCTTATTATTAGCTTACCTAAAAAACTTGATTATTGCTATATACAAAAGCTAATGATGCCAATTTTTGGAGCCTAAAAGAGATGAGTTTGCAATAAAACATGAGTTTCTGTCTAAATTTAAATCGAAAAATTGGCCGTTTTTTATAGTCGATTTTATTTTGGGAAGCTAACAAAATTTAAATTATTTAGTGACAACCCAATCAGATAATATGTGATATTTGTCATACCACGTGAATAACCAAACTTAGACTTCGTGTTGATACGTCACATCTGTACGACCATTATTGTTTCGTCGAAGCCGGGGAGCAAGGGGAAGTTGGTTGAACTTGGCTGGTTGTTTGAAATTCTTTTATTACAAGGAGCTGTGGAAATCCTTGTAAACCGATCCACTTGTCTGGCTGCCTGAAACTTGTTTTATCACTTCGCCTTAGTGTGGTTCTGTTTGTATTTCTTTATCTCTCGTTCCCCAATACAGCCTTCTTTTCAGCGCCTGTCAAACTGCGTTTTTCGCTTCTTGAAAACAAAAAAAATCCTTGTGAGTTGGACACTGTAGCCACATGCAACGCTCAAAATCGCACACCTCGAATCGTTCCAATAACGCCACTTCTGACAACTCCAACCAACGATCAACAGGCAATAGTAACAATAATACTCTTGTGAACGCAAATACTAATAATTCTTCTGCCTCCTCTTCCACTGATAATCGTGGGGAGTTACAATCTCAACAACAACAACAACACCATCAAACTCACCAGCATCAGCAGCAACAGCACAGTCAGCAGCAGCAGCAGCAACAACAGCACAGTCAGCAACAGCAACAACAACAACAACAACAACAACAACAACAACAACAACAACAACAACAACAACAACAACAGCAACAGCAACAGCAACAACAGCAAAAGGGTTTAGAGTGGGCTCTTGGGCTCACTATTAGGGTAAAAACATTGACGGATGAAGAGTACGAGGGACAAATTTATGCTTATGACACTAAGACAAACTGCGTTGTGCTTCATATCCTTTTAATCGCTTGATTTTTTAAGCATACTCAATTATTACAATGGTCAATTTCCTTAATTCTATAATCGATTGATTGATCTAGCACAATGTACTTCTACCACCACGTATAGTACCTCTGGCAGCTCTCCAAAACATGATTTTCGTATCTTAAAAATTAGTTTTCTCAAAGAGGTGACTCATTTGCCGAGTCGAAAACCCTCCGTGGATAGTTCAAGTAGTATCGGTAGCAATTCTACTACTACTACTACTACTACTACTACTACTACTACTACTACTACTGCTACTAGTACTAGTACTAGTACTAATAATAATCATAATAATCATAATATTAATAATATTAATAATAATAACAATAACAATAACAATAATAATACTAGCACAACACCAGTCAATGGACAAGTGATAGTAAATAATCCTACTACCAGTGTCTTCGCTACAATTAATCCCCCGGTCAGCTACGTGCAAATGGACAGGATTCAGGCCAGAGAAACCCAAGCTCTCAAAGAGACTCAAGCCTCGCTGGCAAGAATTGGGGTAGGAGTGACTTCGGAAGCCCAGGAGATTTTTGACGCGCTGAGCAAGACGTAAGACAATATAACTTTCAAATTAATCAATCTAAATATTTTTCTATCGTTGAAGGTTCAAAAATTTTTGATTCTTTTGGATGATTTTATTAACTTTAGGCTGCCAGTGCGTTGGCATAAGAATACGATTGTGGTTCTTGATGAGGTTTTAATCAATCCGCCATATGATCTTGAAAACTGTAAAGCGAATTCCAATTCCTCTGGATCTCTTGCACGCGTTAAGAAAGTGGTAAGTTATACAAATGTGTTTATATGGGTTATCTCTAATGCTTTATTCGAATATATCTCAAATTATGAAGCTCAAAGTTCTTCCTGGTCTCTACAAATATTCTCACGAACTCGTTTTTTTATTGATAAAACCAAATCGAACTAATTCCTTGTGTGACACCGCAAAAATTAATTTTCTTCATATCATCGTTTAGCTTGAAGGGGAAAAGAAAAGGTTATCGAGTTTGCGAAAACAGCCACAGCAGCAACAGGCCACATCACAACAGTCTTTCAATTCTTAATACGTTGTATCTCGGGCCTGTTATTCGGATCATTTTCGGTTATTTAGTATCGATTACTTGATCTTGTTGGCAATGGAATTGTCGTTTTCCATCACTCATTTGGCCTTCTATTAGTGATCATTTAGGAGAGTTACTTCCAGTTCCTCTTCACGGTCTTAATCTGCTTATCTTCATAGTAGATACATGGATCATCAGGAGTTCATCGGAATTTTTATATGCTTTATTCCTTTGAACTCGGTTTCAATGATTGAAAAGATAATCGTTTCTCCAAGTGAGATACCGATCTCCAAATATGATTTTAAGTTAAACAAATTAAGAGAATCTACTTCCATTCTTTTAACTTATACACCATTGCTTAGGTGCACGGTTCTTAAGGCCTATCATGACAATGCGGCGTGGTCTCGGTAGGTTTTAAAAATGGAATCTAAAAAAAGGAATGGCATGTGCACTCTTCAAATATGGCACTACTGAGATATAACTGATTCATGTTGCTCCGAAAATGAATCAACACCTATCATCGCCTCAGTAGAATCAAATTTTTATAAATCGGCGAAAAATTCTTCAAGATCTATAATGTCTGTTATGTCGATATTACGTTCCCCATTCTTTGTTATTTCCCAAACAACTAAAGTTTTTGCGAAAAAACCCATGAGAGTTCAATGCAGGTTAAACTCTTCCTTGAGCAATAACCTTAACCACTCTATGTTTGGCACTAGTACTGCAACCCTACACAAACAATTCAAATATCGGTTTTTTACTTTATCACCAACCGCAAAAACAAGACTTTGTCGACTTTTCAATACCATATACGTCAATAAATTCAACCATACTATGTCACTTGACGCAAAAGAAGGGTTAGCTGAGCCATTCAAAAAACCCGGTGCAAATTCAAACACTATAAACGCCCCGCTCTTGTCTGTCAGTGAAACGTCACGTAGCTATTCCTCTTCCACTTCTCAGAACGGTACTCCTCCACGGCTCATGGCCAATGAATCAGAACTAAAACGGTGGAGTTGGTTATGGTGGAAAGAGTGGACAATAATTTTTGTGGTATTTGGAATCACAGGGTCTACAACAGTTCGTCTCGTTAAACCCATATTGACTCATGTACTAGGGATACAAGGTTTGTGAATATCTGAATAAAGGCCCCGAATTTTTTCAAGCTATTAGTAAATACTGCATCAAGACACGTATGCAGCAGATTAGCTCGTTTTAGAAAGATTATGAACGTGTGGACCATTGTCCATAATGCGAATCAGGAAACCAATTCGTTCTACAATAGAAAATGTATCGTTATATAGGAAAATAACCGATTTACCCTTCATCAACAAATACAGGTACGTTATTTGAAGGCCCATGGTCCTACCGCTTTGCTTATCTAAGTATAACTCTTCCGCTATACTCCATCATATTATACGGAGTTGGTACTATCTTTGGGCGTCAAGCATATTTTAAAATGATTGTGACGCGGATGTGGGGTCGACTAATCCCAACGAGATTTATTAAATATATGCAAAGACGGAAGGCTAATATTGAAAATGGTGGTAATTCTAGTGGGCTCTGATTGCTAAATTTGGGAAGATGAAACAGGGGTCATTTTTTGAGATAATGAAAAAAAGACTGTTTTTGAAATACATCTTTCAAGTTTCATACATAATTTCAAAAGATAAAGCAAAAAATAGCAAGTGGTATTTTTTAAATAGCCCATTGTTTATGTTGAGTTAAGTGAATGGCATTTCTGAATGTTTGTTTAAAATTAATATTCAAAATATTTTTTTTGCAAATTAAATAATTATAAAATTCTTGTATTATTAATATTATTAACATTATAGAGATTAGCATTATTTAGATTGAATTAACCTACTTGTTTAAAAAAGCAAATTTTATGTAAATGGTTATTTCAATTTTGCTCAAAAAATAATTCTTTCGAAAATGATCTACGTTTTTTTAATGAATTTAAATACAATCTATAATTATATTAGTATGTCAGTCTATTATGCTACAAAATAATTAAAGCAATCTAAATTTTATCTTTAAAACTACATGATACTTTCTGCTTTATTCCAAATTAACTACCCTTTTTCGCCCCCTCACAATTCAGCTCCCCTCTTCGTCTCTTTGATGACCTGCACCATTGTAAATGTTTGGAGGCAGCGTAGGAGAGGCCAATGTCCGATTATCATACACATTTTCTTCTCCGCTATTCATATCTTTTGCCCTCACTCCTGGTACCCCATTGTTCACATTATTACTATTATTAATCTTAGTCACTTTCACCAGATTTTAAACCACAGTTGATTCTAAATTTTTTGACGAAATTGGTTTCTTTTCTGGTGATGGGGAAATTGCTCTTAATACATTTCTCTCCTCGAAGGTCGGTGATGGAGATCTTGGGGTTGATGAAGATAAACTAGCAGACGATTCTGATCTCGGTGTTGAAGGTGGCACCTGTGATAGATCAATATTAAGGGTATTCTCTTCTAACTTGAGATTACTCTGATACTCGTCATCATCATCATCATCATCGTCATCATCATCATCATCATCCTCATCCTCATCATCATCATCTCGTAGACGATCATCGTCATCAATCAATGTAACAGAGGAAAGCCGTGTAGTCGCTTCACTGATGGTAGTATCTGATCTTTTTAATCCACTTATTGATTGTTGATCTATGTCGGATTTTGATGGACTAGGAGATGATGGTCGCGAGGAGGTAGGGGATAGCAAGTTTGGGTTTTGTAACTTGTTCCCATCATCATTGATTTGAAGAGTTTGTTTTGATACGAGTGAGTTGGTATTGGGACGAATTTGAGTAGGGGTTATAGAACCTATTGAATTTGTCACAATGGGGTCAGGTTCAATTTCCATCATCTCAGTAAATGCTGAGACTGTAGGTGTAGAATTGTTCGTTTGGTTTATTTGCTGTAAATATCGTGCCCATACATCTTCTTCTGGGATTGTCGGTGAAGAGGGTTGAGATGATACCGATGATGATGATGGTTTGGAATAATGTGGTTGTGAATTTGATTTCCGAGTAAGTTTAAAACTTACTCGTTTACTAATGTTTCCACTACTATTATCATTGCCTGGTATTGGTGTCAAAGGTCGACTTAGTACAGCCATCCCACCACCACCCTCATTAATGTTTGTATTTTTATTGTTATTATTATTGTTCACTACATATTGGTTCTTTTCATTATCAGAAGCATTATCAAAAGAGCCATTATCATCACTCCCATTGCTATCATCCTTTTGATCAGCAATGAAAACCCCACAATTGCTACATTGGTGATTTCCAGCACCATCACAAATTATTTTGGCGTTATTATAAGTGTCAGTTCCATCTCCTGCTTCAACTCCCAAATTATTTCCCTTCCTTCCGTTTTTCCGCGAAAATTTACTCCATCTTACACAAAAACATAAGAAGACCAATGCACTAAATCCGAGGATGAGAAGAATCAACGGAACAATGAAAGGTTTAAATTCATGGATTGTTATAGAAACCGGATCTGTTGCTTGAACCGAGGGTTGTGTTGTTTTTGTTGTTGTGATTATTAATGTTGAGGATGATTTTGTGGTTGGAGAAGAACGCGTTGAGGATATGGATGAGGAACTCGGAACAGAAGCTGATCTAGTAGAAATTGAAGTTGAAGTTGGTAATAATGTAGATTGGGTTTTTGGAATAGGGTTCACCGGATTGATTGGTGTAGAGACTTGAGTAGGAGAGTTTATTATTGGGGTATTTGTCGTATCTATGGTGGTTGTACTATTTAACGTTGTTTGGAGAGGCGGTTCGGCTCGTCGATTAATCACCTTTTGTGGTAAAAGATGCTTGTGATTTACGCGTTGATTTTTTATTAATTGGTCAGATATACGTGAAGCGTGGAGCATTTGTGATGATAAACAGAAAGTTGTGTCTTTGGAACGACAGGGTTCAGAGATATAAATATTTTGAACATTCTGTTTATTGATTATCAATGGTGCCATATGCTTTTCTGCCAAACAAATCGAAAATCCAAAGTTTCGACCTCGGCAAGAGATTATAATTAATGCCAATAATTTAGTAATAAGACTTGCAAGTTCTATGCTAGACCTTTGTAAACACTATTATTCTATAATGGTGTTTAAAAAAGTTCTCGGGAAGAGAGGAAAAGAAATATCAACAAAAAAGGACAAAAAAAACAAAAGAGGAATAAGGGAAGGTGATACGTTTTTGATGTGCGGCTACTAAATATGGCAAAAGAGGTTCTCAGCACTGCCGCTGTTGCTAGGGTTTGGTTAAAAATAGTTCCTATAACTGCTTCTAATACTCAATACCAGTCGTCTTTTTCTTATATTCTTTGACAGTGTCGCTTGAACATATTCGTGGCAAGGCAAAAATTTACTTATTGGAATGATAAACGAAAGTATATAAAATCCGCGAAAAAAAAATATTAGGAGAAATTTTATGATGATTTATAATTGTACATCTTTAGCAACAATGATACAATGATACAATGGGGAATCTTAAGAAAAATTTGTATTTTAAAATCATCGAATCAAACCTATTATAAACTTATTTAGGATAGTTATTTCGCAAAAAAGCGAGGGTTACAAGCGAGACCACTTGGTATGCAATCCACAAATGAGCAAAGAGAAATGAGGAATTTTACAGTTCAATGAAAGATGAGCATGTCCAACGAACATGTTTTGACGAAATTACTTGAAAATGTGATCTTGATTTGATACCCGTATTCGGGCATCAAAAATATCAGACTGAAACCCATTTTTTATGGCTTTGGAAACTTTACACCAACGTGTCTCTTAACTATATAAGGCTAAGATGTGTTCCTGAGAAATGTAAGGGCCTTGCTGCCATCATTATTACGGTTTTGAATTCAAACTTGCATCTTCATTGTGCATTGTTACCAATTTATTTTTGAATTGTACTTTTTGTTTTACAAACCAACAGGATGCTTGCCCATTTAGGAATTGTGTCACAGTAAAAAAGAAATTTCCGATATTACTATTTTGGTAATCTCTTTTAATTACTTAATTAAATTTAATATCCCATAAAAAATTTCTTTTAATCGATAAAAAGGGATAAGTTTAATTCAAGACTAATCAAAATATATGATCAATGACATTTATTATTTCTTAAAACTTAGAATTTTAAGAAATTTCTATTCAGTCAATTATGAATATGCTCAGTTTGATATGCGTAAATATGATTCAAATTAAATAAATTAAATATAAAAATACATAGTCGAGGTTTTCGGTATATATTGCTGCCATATATCCATATCAAATTGAAATATCTCAATAATATTCCAAATCTTGATCTTTCAATTATCCTTCTTTCTGGGAAAATTTGTCCTGACTGACAAATGTACGTCCAGTTTCGACACCTGGTCCTGGCATCAAATATGAAATATCATCCCACGGATGTCGATATAAACCTTGTTTAAGTCTCTTTTGATCAAGGTAATGACCTGGGAAATGGGATGAGATAGAACGAATTGTTAATGATAGCCTTAATTTTTGAATGAGTAAAATACTAAAATAGCGATTTGACTTGAGCTTACCAATGAATCCAATGCTCCTTCCCAATACAAATAAACCGTTTAACGCACCAATCTTAATATATTCTTCGGATTCTTCTGGACTAAAAGCCCCGGATTCTCGTAACAAGTCAACAAAACAGACTGCAATTGCACCGTCCAAATTTAATATCAGTGAATCTTTCTTTTGAGTGGTAAGATCTTCTACGGCTAACGCGTAATCGAGTAATTTGTTCGAGGGAAAATTCTTTTTGGCAAAATCTTTAATAAGTTCAACTCGTAAGTCTGGATTATTTCGGGATTTAATTTTATGGCCAATACCTAAAATCCTATAAAAGAAATAAAGCGGATTAATAGATCCTTCCTGATTGCAAATTCGTAAGGAATGAATTCGTATTCAAGTCCTCACAATTTATTTTGCCTTCTCATTGACGTTACAAACTCCCGCGGAGTCAGGCCTTTATCGTAGGCGTCCGTAAATAGTTCGGCTGCACCATCAAGAGCACCCCCAAACCGATCACCCTACCAAACCAATATCATCAATAATTTGTAATCTAGTCATCTTCTTTATTTAAATTTTACGTACGATGGTTAAAAGGCCCGAGCATAAACTTGATAAGAGATCTTTCCCGGCACGGGCAGTCACAATCGTGTTATGAGCGCTATGTGGAAAATCGAGAAGAAAGATCGGTCAAGCATCAAGGTTACGTGAAATAATTTTCAAAACACAATTTGTCAGATTTTGAAAATAATTACCCAGATACTGCAGGCCCATGATCTGCAGTCAACATTAAAATCATTTCGATGAAACGGCAAGCATAATCTGGTAAACGACGCTTGAACCAAAGCAAGCTCAGGACCCCACCAATTCCAATCTCTTCTTTAAAAACATCCGATATTCTCATGCCGGCATATAAAAGCTCTTGGCCACGATCATCACAAATTGTTGACACAAAACTTGCTGGTTTACGAACCAAACCAAGTTCTTGAGCCCAGGAATAATCGATAGGAATTTTGGGAATTTCAGGCTCTGACTGAGGAATGATTGTTCCATTTGAAACAAGTTTAGTATAAAGTTCATATAGGACGAGAGGTAATTTTTCAAAGGTTTCCGGGACAATTCCTCCAGCTGCTCGAATCGCAGAGTTCTTTGCATCTGAAGTCTCCAAATCGCTTTGTGCCAAAGCACCTGCATGACCAAATTGTACTTCGGTGGTAAACATCTTAGCACATGTACCGATACACCAAGCGATTAATGGTTTTTTAATCTGACCACTACGAATGGCTTCACAGACCCGATATTCCTCCACGCCGCCAACCTCTCCAAGCAGAACCAAAATTTTACAATTAGGATCATTTTCAAAACGCAACAAGTGATCAATGAAGGTTGATCCCGGGTAACGATCACCACCGATGGCTACCCCTTCGTAAACACCATTAGTGGTCCTTGAAATGATATTGTTCAGTTCATTGGACATACCACCAGATTTTGATACATAGGCTACGGAACCAGGACGGTAAAGTTTCGATGTGACAATGTTATCCATCATACCACCAGTATTTCCTATTTTGAAGCAGCCAGGTTTGATGCCCCCAACTGTTGCTGGTCCAATAATTAAAACATTTCGTTTTGTTGCTTCATGTAGAATTTGCCGGGCACGTCTTTCCGGAACCCCCTCAGCGATGATAGCGATCGTTTTTATTTGATTGGAATGTTGGAAAAATTCAAATGTTGACTCGTAAACAGAACGAGAAGAAGCAAAGTTCACCACCGTATCTACTTCAGGATACTTGGCCACAGCATCATTCAAGTTGTTGAAAACGTCAAGCAATGTTTCCTTAGTTCCCCAATAGAACTTTTGAACGTGATTTCCGCCAAATGGGTATATCATGGCGGCGACAGATGGAACCTGTCGTTTACATATATAATCAAAATCCAGCATCCCTTGGACGGCACGGGGTTGCATTCCGTATACAAATGCACGCGTTGCATCGGTAAAGGTAGAATACCAAGGACGAGGCTGAGTGTCTGACGCTTCAAAATATGCCATACGTTCACGTGGATCAGCAACAGGAGTCAGAGGACGCGAGTTTGATTCTTCAGCAACATGTTTCCCGTTAGTTGGGTTTGGTGCCTGGGAATCAGAATTTGAGGTTCCCAGAATTTGATCTTGAAAGAGATTGCCCGAACCATGGGAAATTTTAGTGGAATTATTATGAAGACCAGATCCTTGACCGAGCAAAGCCAAAGGAATTATCTCGGTGATATGTGTTTCTGGCCCAAAAACTTGAATCTCCACGCCTAAATCGGTGCCCAATTGTCGGATAGCTTTTAGCCCTTCTTGATAATTTGGACCACCACGTCTAACGAAAATTTTAGTTTTATGTTGAATTAACGGTTGCTTATATTCTTGAAGAGCTCGAATCACACCTTTGAAGGTTATGGCCACATTGGTGAAATTGGCAATGCCGCCGCCAATGATGAGTACTTTACCATCCGGATGCGGGTTAGGACTACGCGTCATTAAATCAAGGATAGTTTTGGCGTATTCATAGGTTTGAGTTTCTGTCGGAGCACCCGAGTATTCACCATAATTTGCTAACTCATGAGCAAATCCCAGCGCCGCGATTGCGTCACTAGATATCATTCATGCATATGTCAAGAAACACCAATAATCTAGAAAGCGTAAAAATATCAAAAAATCTACCTATACACAACCGAGGCACCACCACCAGCAACCATGGTCCAAATTCTGCCATCTTTGTTGAGAATCGTCAATTTCAATGATGCACCCGTCTTCGAATCCAATTCCTGAATGTAAGCTTCTTCTTTGGTAGATTCACGACCAAAAGGCGAAGGAAATTCCAAAGGCGGACCTTGATCAATTTGGGCTTTCGAAGTCTCGAAATGACCGGAGATACCAATATTGTGTGGAGCACGAGCGATTGCCCATTTAGAGCCAACCTCAAACTCGGCTGTTTGATCAATCTTGGCAGCCAAATCCAGGTAATAGACTTTTAATGGCTCACCCTCAGATTCTGGATCAAGCACGACCAGGGGATTGATCTCGAGATAGGTAAAATGGAGATCAACATAAACCGCGTATAAACGTAAAATGAAATCGACCAGGACATCCTTCTTTTGCTCAGGTACATTGATTAACAAAGTGTCTTTGATTTCGGATGAACTAGGGTAATTGGAATCGACGGGAATCAAAAGCTTCAAAGCCTTAGCGTCTACATCACCAACTTCAATGCCACCCTCATGAGTGAATAGAATGAAATCTCCATCGCGTGTGGAGTTAATGTTGATATAATATTCGGTATGTGCAGGATGTGGGACAAATGGTTCCACAATAAAAGTTTTCAGGATTCCAGTCACCGAGTCAACCTATAATAATCAATTGAAGCTATGCTTTTAATGAATCACTAATCAGTAACCGTAAGATAAAAGAGAAACTCACTCTCGTCTCATTACCAGCCTTCTTAATTATCCATTCTTGCACTTGGCCCCAATCGGCATTAAGTAACAATAATCCTGATTTACCTCTTCGCTTGATTAACTGATCTGGCTTCACTACCAATTTCTCAGTTAACAGCCAAGGATACCTTTGCTCGGCAATACTAATTATCTGTTGCACGTGGTTTCTAAAGGCTTGATTTTTATTGTCAATGTTTGAATCATGAAGGAAGGATGTGTCGAAAGTGATATGGGCTACTTTAGATGGTGGAAGAAATTTGGAGGCGACGGATACCTCTGCATTGGAAAGTGAAGGAGATCGAAGTAACCAATAGGCCAGGAGTAACTTTCCATCATATTCTCTAATTGCTTTTGCAGACATTCTCGAAATTTATCAAAAATGATTTTTATTAAACCAAAAAAATTTCAATGAGCCTGTCCTAGATATATATTATTAGCGTAATCGAAGATCTGATGATTGATCGTATGCTTTAATTGAATGTTTATAAAATCAAATTAATTACGCACAAAACTAAGGAAAAAGCCTTTTAAGATGATTTGCTCAGAGTTTCATAAGATATAAAAGTGAAAAAGAATGCGTGATACCTCCGAAGTATTAATAATAGCTGTCACGAAAGAATTATAAACCCCAGCGCCCCATATATATTTATATTTTTATATGAAAAAAACGATGCGTAGATTAACACATGCTTCTATAGATTTTCATTGATCAGATGGCTAGATGTAATTTAAATTTTTCCGAATTTTCCCACCTTCGAAACTGATCTAACTAAGATTTGGGTGGAAGATAACTTGACCAGACCCGTGATATTTCATAAAATCACATGATTTTCAAAAAATTTTATGAATTTTCCCAAACATGAAGCAGATCAAAGTCCACAACTGTAAAATGCCTTCTTCCTTTAATGCATACGAACGTGATAATTTATTTAGAAATCCTAGCTCTAGCAGATATGGGTTCCCAGCCTTACAAACTATAGTTGTCCCGCATATTGAATCTTTTAATTCATTATTGGAACCTAAAAAACAAGGCCTCTTGCACGCTGCACTCGTGGATTTAGAGCCACAAGTGATTTCTGATTCGATCGATGGGAAATCAGGAAACATTCTAAGGCGTAATTAGTTAACTCAATCATCGATTGTTCAAGAAAGTTAACAGAATCAAAATCCTGACAATTTCTTATGTGTGAAAGTTTGGATCGAAGATATCACTCTTAGTCGCCCAATGCTACCTGACAAAAATGTATATTCTACCACAAAACAGATTTATCCTTCAGAGGTACTTCATTACGCGATCTATCCATCACGATTCTTGCCTCATAATTTAGTGGATTGTTGTTTGAAATTAATATTTTGCTTTCAAGTGTCGTGAGCGGCTTACCACATATCAGGGACGAATGCACATCCAGTTGAATTGGACGGTGAATAGCGGAACACAGATGACCGATAGCAAATTTATGGGTTACCTTCCGATCATGGTCAAAGTAAAATATCTTAAGAAGTGAATTGACCGGGAAATTTTTCGTGCCTGCTTATTGTGAAGCATAATTATTTGTTCTGAGCTCGTGAGCATACACTCATGTACGTATATATATTTTCGCTTTCCTATAGTCAAACCGATGTAACCTACAAAACCTCTATTCAAAAGACCTGATTCGTCATCATGAAGAATCAGAAGAAATCGGTGGATACTTCATTATTAACGGGATCGAAAAGATTATTCGACTATTACTTGTACCCCGCCGAAATCATGTCATGGCCTTAATTCGGCCATCGTTTCAGAAACGTGGTCCTGATTACACCCAATACGCCACATCTATTAGATGTGCAAGAACGGATCAATCAACACAAACGATATCTGTTCATTATCTGCGGGATGGGAATTGCATGCTGAGACTTCGATGGAAGAAGCAAGAATACATGGTCCCAGTAATATTAATCTTAAAGGTATTTGATGTTTTCGGTATACCTAAGTACAATATTCACTGTCTGAATGTTTTTTCACGATTTTCCCTCTTAAATTTTCAACAGGCCCTCGCTGATGTTTCTGACAAACAAATTTTTGATCACATTCTACAAGGAGAAAATAAAAACACTTTTTTAACAGATCGTTTAGAACTCATGCTTTCCTCTGCCAAGATTCTCAAAATTTCAAAACAACAAGAATTTGTGGATTTTCTCGGTCAAAAATTTCACGTCGCGCTTGGTTTACCACCCCATCTTTCTTCGGATAAGGTTGGAACGTTCCTCCTGAGAAAAGTCATTTTTGTGCATCTCCAACATAATCTTCAAAAGTTTCACCTGCTAATGTAAGTTCAATGGTAATTCCTTCGTTAATATCATATTTGGTACTCAATATCTATTCCCAAAAGCTTCATGATACGCAAACTTTATGCGTTGGTTGCTGGTGAATGTTGCGCTGATAATTCCGACTCCCCCGCAAACCAAGAGATCCTTTTGAGTGGCCACCTATACGGCATGATCATTAAAGAGAAACTTCAAGATTATCTTAATCAAATCAAAGCTACATTTGCCGCAGATATTCGCAATAGCGCAAATAAAGAGCAAAAGCCAGACTTTACTAATAGTATGTTTTAGTTTTCGATTGGGGATCTTATTCAAGAAATAAAATTTCATATTCAATTCGAATCGGTACTTCCTTCAGAAATTTATGTAGAGAAAACCATTAATAAAGTAAGGAGCGAAGCAATCGGACAAAAACTTTCCTATTTCTTAGCTACAGGCAACCTAATATCTAACACAGGGTTAGACTTATCACAGGTAAGACTCCAACATTTTTGCCATTTTGAAAAACATATTCAATAATTACTCAAGTCGGTTTTCCGTAGTCAAGTGGATATACTATAGTGGCGGAGAAGCTCAATTTTTATCGGTATATCTCCCATTTTCGTTGCGTTCATCGTGGTTCGTTTTTTGCGGAGCTGAAAACCACTAGTGTCCGTAAACTGCTTCCAGAAGCTTGGGGTATTTAAAAATATTTAAATTTTTTTTCTCCCAATCATAATTTTTACACAGGCTTATTTATGAAAATTCTTTTCAATCAGGTTTCATATGTCCTGTCCATACTCCAGATGGGTCTCCTTGCGGGTTATTAAACCACCTTTCTTGTAGTTGTAAGATCATCACTTCAGATCTTAACATGGAATCCATCCAGTCTTTACTGGCCCCATTAGGTCTATTAGAACCGGAATTTTCAGGCAGAGATAGTCGAGAACGAAAAATCTTGCACGTTCTTTTAAATGGGCGAATTATTGGAGTGTGTTCGGCCGTGGTGGCTCAAAGACTTGCAACTACCTTAAGGTTATGGAAGGTTCTAGGCGAAAAAGGGGTAAATTTTTTTGCTCTGATATCTAGGTTATTTGTTCACCTCTAACACGTCGATTTTTTTTTAAATAATAGATTCCAATGCAACTTGAAATTGCTTATGTGCCCCCATCAAATGGTGGCTTATTTCCAGGTCTTTATTTGTTTACCTCGATGGCTCGTATGATGCGGCCAGTCAAATATTTAGCTAACGGCAAGACGGATTTGATCGGCACTTTTGAACAGGTATGCTATGGAAGATCTGGCAAATTCACCTTTCCGTTGTCTATATTATTTTGTTCTCTCGAACAGGTCTATATGAACATTGCTTGTTTGGATGAAGATATTGTGCCTGGAATCACAACACATCAGGAAATATCTCCGACCAATATACTCAGCATTCTAGCGAATTTAACACCATTCTCGGATCATAATCAAAGTCCTCGAAACATGTATCAATGTCAGGTCACGTATTGGACTATGAATTGGCTTCTTAATTATGTTTTTTTTTATTCGCCCTCTATATTAACGTAGTTTACTCTTTCTCAATATAGATGAGTAAACAAACGATGGGGACTCCAGGATCAGCTCTAACACATCGAACAGATAACAAACTTTATCGATTACAATCTGGTCAATCCCCCATTGCTAGGCCAGAGATTTACAATAAATATGGCTTAGATGGATTTCCAAACGGGACTAATGCTATTGTTGCCGTTCTTGCCTATACAGGTAAATTTTTGTCCGGCCTCATGATGCAAAAAAAGCTATTTCTCTTAATTTTATTTTGACTATGCAGGTTATGATATGGAAGACGCTATGATTGTCAACAGGCAATCCCATCATCGTGGTTTCGCATACGGTACCATCTATAAATCTGAAGTAATAGACTTGAATGAAATGCGTCGAAGAGGTGAACCGATACAGCATCATTTTATGCTAGGCAGTGATGTAGATGATGCTGTTTTAGAAAAACTGGACAAAGATGGAATGCCTTTTGTTGGAATCCGTTTGGTTGAAGGAGATCCACTCTATGCTTATTTCGACGATACAAAGGGAACCACCTATGTAAAATTCTACAAGGGGCCTGAAATGGCATATGTTGATCAAGTAAGATTGCTCGGTGATGATTTAGGACAATATGAAGCTCAAAGAGCACATATTAAGCTAAGAATTCCAAGACCTTCGGTTATCGGTGATAAATTTTCTTCAAGACATGGACAAAAAGGTGTACTCTCGCAATTATGGCCACAGTATGACATGCCATTTACTGAGAGTGGGATGCAGCCTGATATTATCATCAATCCACATGCCTTCCCTTCGCGTATGACAATCGGGATGTTTGTCGAGAGTCTAGCAGGAAAAGCTGGTGCATTGCATGGAATTGCACAAGATGCTACCCCATTCAGGTTCGATGAGAAACACCCTGCAATGGATCACTTTGGGGAGCAACTCCTTCGTGCGGGTTACAACTATCACGGAAACGAACCTTTGTATAGCGGGGTGACTGGAGAAGAGTTTCACGCAGATATTTACATTGGTGTTGTATTTTATCAACGTTTGCGTCATATGGTATCAGATAAATGGCAAGTACGTTCGACTGGGCCAGTGCACAATCTTACAATGCAACCAATTGGTGGCCGTGCTCGGCATGGTGGGGTACGTTTTGGAGAAATGGAACGGGATTCTATGCTGGCACACGGGATGAGTTTTTGCTTGCAAGACCGATTAATGAATTGCTCTGATTACTCTCAGGTGATTTGATATTATATTTCGATGCATAAATTGATCCTTCCCTTTCTCAACCTTTTTCAATATCCCATCAGTGCCTAGTCTGTCGAAAGTGTGGCTCTATTTTCTCTGCGCTTTCATTGGCACCTCGGGATCGTGAACGACAACGAAGGAAGCACCATGTAGTTTGTAGCCTTTGCAACACAGCTGAGCATGTTGTTCATGTCAAAATACCTTTCGCTTTTAAATATCTTGCGACCGAATTAATGAGTATGGGAATCAAAATGATGGTGGAGGCAGAGCCTTAAAATGGTTACCCAAGTTTTATTACGAGGCTAAATAGCGAGATAAATTGTAGCTTTATCATGGATTGGAAGATAATTTTATTCTGAAATTAATTTTATCATTTAAAATATTCTTTAGAACTTCAGCTTGATAAAAACACTCGATCTTACCGTCATTTTTCGCACGTTTTTACCAAGAACTTTTTCTTTATATTCATCTTGATAATAATTGATATGAAAAATACTATTAAAAGAAAAATCTGGCGGTTTTTTATATTTTTAATTTTTTTTTAATGTTATTTTTAATGTAATTTATTAATATATATTTTCTTTGAATTTTGGGAATTATTGTTAAAAAAATAATCATAATTTATAAATAATGTATATAAAAAATTAATATATTGTATTTTAAAGTTTTAAAATTTATTCAAATAATAAACTTTTAAATATTAATGTATTTTTAATAATAACTAAAAATTATTGTTAATTTAAATTTATTTATAATAAAAAAATTAAAAAATTATATTTTGTTCAAAAAGTAGAATTTTTTTAAAAAATAAATAAATTTTTTTTAATGCTTTATAACACTTAAGTATTATTATAAAATAAATTATACTCTTTTTATATATATTTAATTTTTTAATATAAAACTATATTTTTAATTATTTTTTATTTTATGATTATATTTAAAACAAAGAATTAAAAAAGTTGCAAACACTATAATACCTAAAATTACTGATAATATCTTTATTAAAAATATATTTATAACTGTAGAAACTGCTTAATAATATTTTATAAAGTGGTTTTTAAATAATATTGTAATAAATCAGTTTTTTATTGGTTTAAACCATTTTTTTTGGTTTTAAATATGAGTTTTTTTATAAGTTTCATTAAAATAATACATTAAAAATAATTTTAATATAATTATTATTATTTTAAAAAGTTTTAAAGTTTTTAATTATAAGTTAATAACTAAATTTATATTTTTTTTGCAAACTTTGTTTTAGTTATTTAAATAATAAAAAAACCAAAACAGATGTTTCCAATAATATTTTTGTTATATTAAAACTAATTTTTTTGGCTTTTTTATTAATTTTATAATACTAATACCAATTATAATACTTGGTTTTTATAGTTATAAACAATAATTAATTGTTTGTTTTAAATAATAACAATAAAAACACATTTATTAGATTTGTATTATAATATTTAATTTTATTCTTTAATTTATAAAATTTTATTTAATTATTATCAATTATAAAAACAAAACAAATTTATTTATTTATTAAATTATTTAATTTTAAAAATTAAACAGATTAAAAAAAACAATATTAAAATTTTTTTCTTTTAAATCAAAAGTTATTATTTTAAAAAATATTTTTAAATTTAAATTAATAAATTTTTTCTTTGGTTGTATTATCTTTAAAATTAATAAATTGGTTTTTTAAGTATGTAATTATTTTTTTTTTTTTTTTAACAAGTGAGATCCAAACACTACCTAGTACAATACATTATACAAGTGATCTAAACTAGGCATGAATCATGCTTTTTCTACACATGACCAGTCATTCAGACTAGTCAGGACAACACTAGGCACCTATATGCACCGAGACCAAATTATCTACACCTGAAAAGAATAAACTAGATTTACGAAACCCAAAACTAACACCAAGTGCATTAGTAATATCCAACAATCTAACCACACCGGACGAGAGCATCGAAAGAAGACCAGAAACCGAGATAGAAATAGAGCCATCACATGGGATCAAGCCACCTTTCTCCATAACAGCTCTGTGTTTTACATGCACCAGCCAAATATCATCACAGAATACAAGACAGAATTCGCGAACAAAAGCCACAATATTTTGAGCCGCTGTTTTAGAGTCCTTGAAAACAGAAAGAGATTCACGATACCACTCATTGAAAACAAAGCCCTTACTTATAGCTGTACTAACAACAGCATTGAAAGCACAATCAGAAAGTGACTGCAAAACACGTAAAGTTGAGCAAGACAAACCCGAGCATGTTTTCCAAACAGATGCATGAGCGTTTATTAACTGAGCACGATCGCCAGCATCAAAAGGGCAAGAAAAAACATGATCTGAAATCTCAACATTACCGCAGAACAAACACATCACACTGGAGTACCCCTTACTGTACAGTCACTTATGCACAGCAACAGAAAAACAATAATGCAACGCCTTCATAAAATATGTCCGAGAACTAGCAGTACAAGTACTAGTGAAACCAGCGGCCAAATGAAAGTCTGGATGTCACACTGAACATGATCTGGACCAATCAACATCAGCATGCAGGCTGTTCACCAAAACCCGAGAACCAGAACCAACCTCCCAATATGCATGGTGAATAGAGCAGAAAACACCACAAACAAAATGTCTAGAATTACCAGAAACCATAGCACCACCAGCCCTGAGAAAATGTTCATCAATCCTGTAAAGAAGATGCACACCAAAAGACACAGCAGCCCTAGCCAAAGTGTCAGCATGCTCATTGCCCAAGACCCCTGAGTGACCTCTAACTTTAATCCAATTAACATCCAAATTCTTGCGACAAATGATATTAGAAATATGGCGGTGTTTGACCCAACACCGATTTCTGAAATCTGGACGACCCAACATTAACTCTGACTTGCAAGCATCCAATGCAGCCTGGCTGTTTGAAAACAGATTGACCGAACGAGAAGGAGGAACACACTTGAGAGCCAAAGCAATGGCCTGTAACTCCACCATGGTAGAAGAAACCAAACCAGAAACTTCCACATCTAAACCCAAATCAATGTCCCCAAAAAAAGCAGTGGCGCCAGCCTTCATACCAAGAGTACCCAGCCCACACAGAGAACCATCCGTAAACAAAGAAAGGCAATCAGAATCAACCTCCAACAAATGATTGCAGACAACATCAAACTCACAAGACTTGAGGATGTCAGACGAGGCAACATTCAGTAGTGAAAGGGAGCGAACGGGAAAAGACCTGAAACCAGACAAAAAGTGAACAGCAACATTGAACCAATCAGGAACCGGGCCCCGAGGGTCCAGTCTCTTCCACCGTTTGAAAGTCCTCCATTCGAAAGCAGAACCAGTTCGATTGCGAAACTGCTCAACGAAG
Source organism: Geosiphon pyriformis (assembly GCA_016748015.1). Classification (NCBI taxonomy): domain Eukaryota; kingdom Fungi; phylum Glomeromycota; class Glomeromycetes; order Archaeosporales; family Geosiphonaceae; genus Geosiphon; species Geosiphon pyriformis. Next base: position 177,670 of record JAAOMT010000436.1, on the reverse strand, counting down.
GCAATTCCATATCGCCGAAGTGAAGAGACACATTTATAAAAAGCTGGCTTGCCAAGAACAATAGACATTGGAATTTCTTTTTGAAAACGAAAAGCTTTGGTCATGAGACCACCCAGAGAAAGGTCGCAACCCAAAAAAATTCAGACAACACCAGCCAAAAAATTATTCAAAGGACTGACACTAATACGAAAAGGGAAAAGCAGGAAGTGGCGAGGGCGCCAGCTGAGAACTTGTAAGTCATGAGACCTATGTGCGAACAAGCAGCCCAAGATACCCACAGAATTAGTGAAGCAAACAATAGCAGCTGACTTGCTTTCTGCCTGGACCTGTTCAAAAGATTTCAACCTGTACAAAGAAGGATGATAAACAGCATCATTGGGAAAGTCGAATGGCAGGCCAGATTTGGACTTCAAAACTTTACAAATCATAGTGTCCCATTTTGCACACACACTAATAGAAACAAAACTAAACTGAGTCCTGTAGGCAATAATGGGGTGAAGAACTGCTGAGACCAAATATGAGAACTGCTTATCAGAGATAGCTTTTCTTAGAACAATGTTGATGAAAAACTGGACATCCAAGTGTGCCTTAGCCAAGCTAGGCTTAGACAAACCTTCAATAGACAGAAAGATACCCAGATATCGATGAGACTCTCCCCTTTTGGCTATCAAAATAAGCAAACCACTGATCAACAAATAAGAATTGGAAACTTTGCAATTAATGGAAATGGCCACTGTCTTGTCATTATTAATTGAGATGTCATTGACTTGAAAGAAATCACTAGCAACATTGAGAATATGTTGGGTGGCAGCCTGGCTGCTACCAATCTAAATTGTATCATCAACGAAAGCACCAACTGCAAGAAAAGAAGTCAAACCAGCCCGAAATTCAGCACGACCAGTGTTGGCAACAAAACGAGAGTCTAATCTGTATCCACATACACTTTCTTGTCTCTTAACTTCACACAAAAGAGGATCATAAAATATGCGCCAGAGAAGAGGAGAAAACACCTCCCCTTGGTCCAAGCCATTATGTACCTGATATCCATTGGTCAACCCAAAATCCGTTATAACTCTGTTGACCCAATCATTGTAAATGCTACCAAAAAACCGAATGAATTTGTCATACATCTTTATTCTAACCAAGCTTTTCCTCAGATGTTCTCAACCAACAGAGTCATAAGCCTTTCACATGTTCTGTAAGACCAGCCACAGCTTTCGGTTCTTTTCTAAAGCATCTTCTATGACTGATCTAATAGCGAAAATAGGAGATTGCGTTGTCATACCTTTTAAGACAGAAAAATTATCCCCCCTCAGAACATCAAAAACACTACAAGCCAAAGAAATTCTGTCCAAAAGCACTTTAGAAAGGACTTTGCAAGCCGTCTCAATCAAAGCAATAGGACGGGTATTCGTGAAAACACCCTCCCACTCATATAATTTAGGGATCATCAACACCCAAGCCTCCTTTCAAGGTCCAAGAACAGATTCACACACCAAGCAAACATTCAAAAGCACTAAAAGCATATCCAGAACTGATTTGTCGCAATGTTTTCACAACTCATTCGAGATACCAGAGAGACCAGCTGCTTTTCTATCAGGCAGACTTGAAATGACACTAGACATCTCATCAAAATCAATCGGGCACATTATACCAGAAAAAGCATCATCAAAAACATACTCCAAAGGCTGGTATTGGCAACTCCAGACACCAGTAACATCAGAAAATACACTGCGCTTCCTAGTTCAACCCTCTATGACCGCATCTACTTTGGTCTTAACCAAATCAGGCTTCAACACCAACGCATCATCAACAACCAGATGATCCAAAGTTACCTTGCGAAAAGGACGTTCCAACACACTCCTAATAGTATGACTCTTGTCCAATTCAAAACTTTTCATTCTTTTATCTATTGCTGACCTGATCTGAGATTCTCTAACCCGCTCTGCTTCAGACATCTTGAAGGAGCAATAAGACTTTTTGACTTTGGACAAAACTGACCGAATAGCATCGAAGTGGGAACCTGACAGGAAGAGAGACCTCACCATAGAGGCATTGACTGAATCCACACCTTCCCACCTGTTGAGCAAGGATGTAAACTCCTCAGCAGAATCCAGACAAGATGCTTTAACTAACTTAGACACCAAGAGCTCTAGCCTGTGAAACTTGGATGATTCCTTGCTAAAAATTTTATCAAAGTCCTTAAACCACTTCCTCTTAAAAACTGCCTCAGCAGACAGACACATCACTTTACGAAGAGCAACTCACATCGAATCTAAGTCCAAGCGAATCCTGGCTGCAAAAAAATTATCATAAAACATAGCAGCATTTGTCGCAATATCTTTCTCAAATTTGGCCTATTTAATATCATCCACACCTTTGCAATTGTACTTCCAGCAATCCTTATTTGCCTGCTTGTGGACAGAATTCAACTGGACATCTAGCAAACCGCCTAAACCCACTCACACTGAGACAGCCTGATGATCAGTATCAAAGTATTCCCCAACACTAACCACATTGCAACTCACCACTGTATTGACTAGATTTGAAGAAATGAGCACATAATCAATTGTCTTAGCAATGCCCCAAGAATTAGACCAAGTTGGCAATTTCCTACAGGAGTTCCCACTCAGGGCATTAACCAAACCCATGTCCAGGCATTTCCTAAAACTTGCACACTTACGAGAGCCGTCTTCATTAAAATCACCACTAAGAATAATGAAAGAAGATTTATTAACAGCCTTTGCAATAAGAGAGTTGATGTCACCAGCTTGAGAAAACTGAGCCACCGAAGAGGCACCAATGTACAGTCCCAAAATTGACACAGACAGTTTATTCCTGAAAAGCAACCTGATGGACAGGAGCCGACTAGGCATTTCCAAAATCTTACAAACATGTTACGCCAACGAAGAATCCATGACAATCACCACACCTGCACCTAGATAACCAGATTCCAAACCAGAGATAAACATCCGTACATCATCAAATTTGTTGACAATCCAGGGGCGAACCTTTCCCTTTAATTTTGATTCCGTGAAAATAGAAACTAAATTGTTCATATCCTTATGTCAACAAATGATATCGTCCTGTTTCGCAGAATTGTTCATTTCTCTTACATTACACGTAGCCACCTTCCAAACCAGGTCACTCATTGGGAATAGGAGAACACCTGAGACCCCGAGCTAGCACACAACTGATCAAACTTCCTTAGAATTGTACCAACAGAGGCATCGAGAGCCACCAGCTTGGATTCTAAAAAACCCACCTTAGAGGTCAAAACTTTTGAACTACTTGAACCCAAATTTGAACCAACAGAAGGAAGTGAAGATGTCACCACAGGAACAGTCGGAGTAGCATTCAAAATCATATCAATATCGGCAGCCGCTGGGACAGCCAAAACACCAGAAGAAGAAGGAGAGGGGACCAAAGGCACCAAATTCATGCCACTAAGTTTGCGCACAATACGAGAAACCTGATCATGTAGGAGTCCCAAGAAACGTTTCAAAGATGCCAAACGAGCACTCAATGAATAATCGTCATTTGGAAGTAGAGGACCACCACCACTTAAACCAGGGACACCAAGAGAGAAGGCACTAGAATCAAAACCAAAACCAAAAGAGAAACCACCAGAAGAGGGAGCAAAAAACACCACTTGGGCCCATGACTTGTCACCAAAAGCAGCAGGGCAAGAGATAGGAACATTTTTCCTTGTGTACAGTTTGGCCAGCTGGAGGCGATTGACACTGGAGGCAGGCTTTTTAAATGAAGATAAGGGCACAAGAGACAATACATTCGAAGCATCACACTCAAGAGCTGAATGACCAAGACGCCCACATTTCCCACACCAAATCACATCAAATCTAGCCCATGAGAGTCGAACACCACCAAAAACAGACTCAGTGAGAAAAGCAGAATTCAGATTATTCTCAAATTTGAAGCCAACCACAGCACAACGAATTTTATTACCAGTGTCTAGTGATTAATTAATGATGCAAGTTTTGTCACCAGCCCTATTCAAAAGATTACTAAGATCATGTGCCATTGTTCCCACTGGCAATGTAAACAGAAGCACCCTAAAATGATCTTTAGAGGCCCAGATATCACAATCTCCCACGGCTTTGGCCACATGCACTAAATCTTTCCTGATTAAGAATGACTATCTTGACACTAACTAATCTGCTTGACTCGATTTGGCAAACTCTACCACAGCTTTCTGTCACATGCCAATTAACTGAATCTTGATCAACTTGATTTCTCCAAACTTGGCAACTGCAGCAACAATCATTTCCTTCGGGGTATCCATGGGAATTTCTTTAATCACCACGGCTCAATCTGAACGTACTCTTGATTTCATGAAATCAGTGTTTACAATGATCTCTTTTTTCCTGGCTAATGACATGGCCTTTTTCATGCTTTCCTCTGATGTGAAGGTAGATCTGATAATCCCTTCAAATTTTGAGGGGGTAGTGGCCCCCCCAAAACCATTGACTGAAGAAAAAATTTTCCTAATTAGCCGGATCTTTACTGTTGCTGAATTACTCTCTACAGCTGAGAGATCAATATCCAATGCAAAGAATTTTTTGATTGATACTTTCACAAGAGTCTTAATAATTTTTGGATCAATCCACTTTTTTTCCAGAGAGATAGGCAAGCAAGGAGGAAGCACAATTTCATCATCATCCATAGCAAAATTAGGAGAACCAAGTGGAGAGCCGAACAATATACCAGTATTAACACGTTTTGCTTTGGGAGTAGTGGCAGCCGAGCCCAACGGAGATCTCTCATTTATACCAGACATGCCAACATCCTCATCATCACCAGATATACTATCCACATCAGAATACACACTATTACCAGGCCCAGATTTACTCAAAGAGATATCCTTCTCATTACCAGAGTGTTTAACATTCCTAAGAACCACCTTTTTTTTCTGAGCAAAAAAACCACCAGTAGGACCATGGAAAGCACCTTTGGGGACCTTTTTTTTGGACATATCACTGCTCGAAGCAGTCTTCAAATCCATGACGAAAGGATTATTTAAAGAAATGTTGAAAGATTTGACAAGAAAAAACAGAAAACTTCTTTTTCAGAAATGCGTCTTTTTGAGGATTTTAGGAAGTAAAAGAAAAAGAAGTTTTTTGTGTAATTATATTTGTTTTATTTTTTAGTTTTTTAATTTTAATATTTTAAAAAAAATTATATTTGATAAAAAATGCTTAATTATTAATATTTTTAATTATAAAATTTTTTTAAAGCTTTTATTAAAATTTATAATCAGTTTTAAAATTATTATTAATACAACTTATTTTAAAACTGCTATTTTATTAGTTTTTTATTATTGTTGTTAATTTTGTAATTAATTTTAAATTGGTTTTTTTAAAATTTAAATTGATTAAATTAACTTTGTTAGTTAATTTTTTTATATTATTTTATTTAATAAATATAGTCTAGTTATTATCTAGTATATAAAATTAATCAAAGTAATTCTAACTAAATGCAACTTATATACTTACTATATGTAATTAGCTATTCAAGCCAATTTAGACAACACTATATATCTATATAAACCACCAGATTACTATCAACACCAAAAAAAAAAACATAAAACATATGTTTTCTAAAACTTATTACAACAAACTTAACTACTCCAAGCATATAAATCACTTTATCTAACAAATTCATACCTAATTGACCAGTTAATATGAAAATCATACCATTATTACTTACCAACTTAGCTTTTTCTAAATCTAATTTGTGCTTTGTTCTAATACACTATATTTTATGACAATAAAAATTAACTAGTTGATGAAAAAAATTTACCAAAACAAAAACAGCCTTCTTTTTATTATTATATAATTTTAAAACATTTTTGACCCAATTCTTAAAAACAAACTCTTTGCAAAGAATCATATACAATCTAATATCAGACATATATAAGAACAGAAATTGTATAATCAAAAAAGATATAGATGTTTTTTTATCAATTAGTAATAACTAAAATTCAATATAATCAAGAATTAAATTCTTTTGCTGGTCCACATTGTCTAAATATATAAACAAATAGTCCGAAATTTCTACCTTCTTATAAAACATACACAAAACTCCTGAATAAGATCTGTTATACAGTTTTTTGTATACAGCTACAGAAAGTCTCTTATAAACAGCTTTTATTATATAAGTTTTTAAGTTGGCAATAAACACATCAGTCATATTAGTAAGCATTATTACTCATAAAATATAGGAATTATATATTAGTATATAAATTAGCCAATCAAAATAAATATAATAAAAAGTGGAATTCCAGAATTTCTCTTAGAGGAATTGCAAGATTCCAGAATTATAAAATTCTCATGTAAGAAATTGCAGGATTCTAGAATTCCAGGATTCTTTTTGAAAAATTATATGATTCCAGAAATTCCAGGATTTCTGGCTAGAGAATTGAGAAATTCAAGAAATTTTATACAATAAAATTTATGTATATATAATAATAGTATTAAAATTAAAGAAAAGAGAATTCTTAGTTTAGAATCTTCAATTTCAGAGATATCAAATATCAATAAAAAACTTCTCAAATATTACAATTTATCTTTTTATTATTAATAATTCATGTTAATAATTGCCAATACTTAATTACACTAAACCAATAACTCTTGATCATGACTATTAATAGAATACTAATTTTTTTTTGCCTTGGCTTATTTCTTTATTTTCATTTATTTTTTTGTTGTTTATTGTTTATTATTTAATTTGAAGGATTAAGCATTAATTAATTAATGTCAAAAATAGCCTGGTAAAAGACCCCAAAGGAAAGGTATAAAATTTAAAGAATTTACAGATAGCTTACCAGAAGAACATGACTGCCAAAATAAACTGGCCATCATGCTGAAAACAGAAATTAGACAAAATTATGATTTTGAAAGGCTACTAAACAGCTCTTGAATTTTTGTCTATTATATAAAAGACTCAAACCAAAACCTTTAAACCATAAAAACCTTTAGATATTACTATTTAGATTAGTTATTAAGCACCAAGTTATAAGTTTGTTATTTGTATTAACACTCCAAATAATCACTTGTAACAGCATATATGAATTAAGATGTCAAATCTCAACTATCTGAATTCAATCAACAATACAAACAAATAATTTATCAATAATTTTGGCATTAGAATTTACTTTCTAATACATATTATTAACTGTCCTATAAATGTTCTAAATAAAATAATAAGTATTATCAGAAACTGCCAAACTATTTGTCATTAAATAACATTCAAAAATATTAATTAGAAGGGACATAGAAAAATATATAGCTGTATTAGCCAACTTATCAACACAATCATTGTTAAAAATACCAGAATATTCTTTAATTTTTGACCAAACAATTGTCAAATCTTTGTTCTTTATCAGATTGTTAACCAAATACTATTCTATTCAATATTGGTTGTGAAAATTTAGGTCAAATAAACTAAGTTTTAAAACACATGTATCAATAACTGTTTAACTGTCCAAATTTAAAATTATATTAATTATTATTAAGTATTTAATGAGTGAAGCCCAACTGCTATCTAATACATAGAACCAAACTAAGTGGCCCAAACTAAATGTGATTCACGCATCAACAACATGTAACTAGCCACTCAAGCCAATCAAGGCAACACTACACATTAATATTAACACGAAGTCTACCATCCAGACCCAAAAAAAAAAGGCTAGGCCTAAGACGGCCAAAACTGACAGCAAAAGACTCAGCAATGTCAAGCATCCTTACCACACCATCAGAAAGCACAGAAGACACACAATGGAACAGACCCGACACCAAACCATTGTTACTGACCAAACCAGCCTTTTCCATGTTTGCCCTGAACCTAGACCTAATCAACCAGACCCTAGATCGATGCAACTCAGCCAAAAACCTCACAAAGTCAACCACAATATGGGAAGTCTTTTTAACATTGTCGAAAACACTTGCCGTCTCAGCACATCAAACCTTCATCACAAAATCCTTACATAAGACTGAATATCTGTTAATGTCCGAATGACAAGAATCAAGGACCCGAAGAACTGAAGAAGAGAACAGATCACGAATGCCAACCAAAGAAACCCATCACGTAGAAGCCTCTAGCAAAATCTCCTCCCGGATATGAATATCCTGTGAACAAGTGAAAACATGGTCTGGCAGCTCCACTTCACCACACAACAAACACTGAACACTTGAATAACATCTGTTATACAGTCTTTTTCTGACTGCTACCAGCAATCTTTTATGTAACACTTTCATCAAATATGTATGAAGATCCACCAACTTGCAGCTAGTAAACCCAGCAAGCATGTATAAGTCAGGATGCCAGACTTTTGCAGAAGCAGCCCAATCAAATTCCCCCAACATGTTAGCTGAAACCACATCCCGACCAGGACCAGCCTCCCAACGAGCACGACAAACAGACTTAAACACATCTTTAACAAAGTGATGGGCATTGTCCGATACCACCATGTCATCAGCCACCAAAAAATGCTCCCGTACTCTCATTGGCAAAACAAAAGAGGAGCAGACAGCCTCACCAGCAAATTTATCAGCTTCCACATTGCCAAGAACTTCAGCATGACCTTTGATTTTGACCCAACTCACTTCAAGATCCTTATCCCTAATTAAGTTAAAAATATGCCTCCTTTCGACCCAGCAGCAACTGCGGAAATCTGGAATCTCAAGTAATATTTCAGAAATGCACGCATCAATAGCAGCTTGGCTGTCAAGATACAATACCACAGAACTAGATAATGGAACACATTTCAAAACCAGAGCAACGGCCTGCAACTCCACCATAGTAGAGAACAAAAGGCCACAAACTTTGACTCCAACACCCAATTCCAGAGCTGGAAAATATGCAGCCGTACCACTTAACACATCAGCAGACCCAGCCCCCTTCAAAGACCCATCTGTATACACCTCAAAACAGCCAAACCAAATCTCATGTAAACCATCCTGCACGGAAGAAAACACATCAGACTCCAAAATAGTCAAATCTCCAGATTGGACAGCAACAGATGGGCGAGAAGAAAAAAGACCCTGATCCAAAAAGTACTTAGAAGCAACCATGAACCAAAGAGGCACAGGGCCCTGTGAATCTAAACGCTTCCAATGACGAAACATCTTCCAATCCAACAACAACCCTTTTTTATTGAAAAGCCGATCACCAAAAGCAACACCAAAACGCTTAAGAGAATGAACAGAATCAAAGTACAAAGACTTCCCAAGAATTGAAAACATCAGGAAATGACCAGGATGATGGAAAGCATTGGGGAGGTTGTTCACCAAAAAAAGATCAATATTCATAAAAAGCTTCATCACACCTGCTAAAAAATTGTTTAACAGACTAACACACAACTTGACAGGGTACTGAAACAGATTCAAAGAGGCCCAACCTAGAACCTGTAAATCCAAAAATCTATGCTCAAACAAGTGGCCAAGAATACCAGATGTATTAGCAAATGAGACCAAAGAAGCCATCTTCTCTTTAGACTGCATCTGCTTAAAGGATTTTAGACCATAAAGAAAAGAATGATGCAGAACAGCATCAGGAAAATCATGAGGTAGATGTGCCTTAGATCTGAAGCCCTTCTTAACTAAAACATTTCACCTGCAGTAAACACTGGATGAAACAAAACTAAACTGAGTACAATAACTAACAATGGGCTGTAGAATAGCTAACACCAAATATGAAAACTGCTTATCTGTGATTGCCTTCCTGAGCACCCTATTAACAAAAAAATGAATGTCTGAGTAAGCCTTAGCCAAACTCAGTTTAGACAACTCTTCAGTTGACAAAAAAATCCCCAAATATCTGTGAGCTTTGTCCTTTCTGACAACAGAAATCGGCCAACCACTTATATTCAATGCAGCAACCTTGACACCTTGATTAATAGGTATAGTCACTGTTTTCTCATTGTTTATGGAAATATTATTGATACAAAAGAACTCACTAGCAATATTTAAAGCATATTGCATGGAAGCTTAACAATCTTCAACTCAAATTGTATCATCCACAAAAGCGCCAGCAGCAAAGAATGAAGTCATCCTACCACTATTCTCAATTCTGTCAGTCTTTGCCACAAACTTAGTATCAATACGATAACTACACAAATGTTCATGCCTTTTAACTTCACACAAAAGCGGGTCATAAAAGATTCTCCAAAGGAGAGGTGAGAAGACTTCACTCTGATCAAGGCCATTATGCACCTTATAACCATTCGAAAGACCAAAATCAGTCATAACCCTATTAACTCTGTCTTCATGAATGCTATCAAAAAAGTCAATAAACCTGCCACACATTTTGATATGCCGCAGACTAGCTCTTAGGTGGTGCCAATCAACAGAATTATATGCCTTGCACATATCCTGTAAAACTAACCAAAGTTCTCTATTTTTCTCAAGAGCATCCTTAACCACCGATCCAATAGCAAACACAAGAGATTGTGTTGATGTACCCTTTAACACTGAGAAGTTGTTACCATAGAAAATGCCAAACCTACTGCATACAAAAGAAATCCTATCTGAGAGAATCTTGGAGAGAATCTTTCTGGCCATTTCTATCAATGCGATGGGGCAAGTGTTTGTTAGGATTCCATCCCAATTATAAGGCTTTGGAATTATTGAGATCCAGGCTCTCTTCCATAAAGCAGGTACTGAACCAACAGACAAACACATATTCAACAAAACCAAGAAACACTCCATTACTTCCTCACCACCCCACTTCCAAAGTTCATTAGGAATGTCAGACAAACCAGCAGTCTTGCCATCAGGCAAACCACCAACAACCAAAAGCAATTCATCCAAAGTGATAGCACTCATAACACCAGAAAAAGCATTATCCTTAACATGAGCCAAAGGGGCATACTGATGAGCCCAGATATCAGGCAGCACTGAAGGCACCATCCACCTCCTTGTCCAATCCTCCATAATACTGTCAACCTTCAATTTGACCTTTTCAGGCTCCAAAACAAGCTTATCGTTAACGACTAAATGATCTAACACAACTTTTTGAAAGGGCTGATTCAAGACACTCCTGATCATGCTACCCTTGTCAGAACAAAACTTCTCCATGCATCTTTCAATAGCTTCCCTGATATAAGTCTCCTGTGCCAAAATTGATTCATACAATTTGGACTTTCTGTACTTTTTTTTGATGACTGACAAGAACTTAAGAATGGCAACCTTCCCCTGACCCAATTGAACCATATCCATCAACACTAGAGCTTTGTCAGCATCCAATATAGACCATTTCTTCACAAGATAATTAAAACCAAAGACATCAGCCAAGCCAAACTTTTTGACAATTTTGACGATCAGCAACTCCAAGCCCAAAAACCTAGAGGAAAGTCTATTTTTCAAACATTAAAATTCACTGAACCAATGCCAAAAAAAGATTTCATCTGCAGAATCCACTAATATTTTTTCCAGCAAAAACCACATAGCATCCAGATTTTGCTCAGCAGCAGTGGCAAGAAAATTATCCTTCATACCCAAAACCATGACAGAGAAGCAGTCCCTGAAATGAGACCATCTAGTAACATCCACGTTCTTGATATTAAACTTCCAGTGATTTCTGTTAGCCTGCTTGTGCAAGCTATTCAAACTGACATTCAAGAGTCCGCCCAATTTAACAAAGACCATAACAGTACTGTAATCTGTGTTAAAAAAGTCCAAAACTAGGCCAATCTTATGGCCAGCCACAGCTGAAGCCAAATTCTCACTAACAAAAATGAAATCAATAGTTTTTTTGACCCCTTTAGAATTGTCTCATGTAGTAGCTCCGACTAAAGGATAATCAGAAAACGAATTGACCAAACCTAAACTCGAGCAGAATCTGAAGCTTGCACTTCTTCTAGACCCATTTTTGTTGAAGTCCCCACCCAAAACAACAAAGGTGCTGGAGTTAACAGTCTTAGCAATAAGAGAATTTACCTCAGAAGTCTGACCAAAATGAACACCAGTGGAAACACCAGCATACAATCTAATAACAGAAACCAAAAATTTATTCTTAAACAAAAGCTGCACAGTGACAACATGGCCAGGAACTTCCTCAACCTTAGAGACATGACGAGCCAAAGAATCATTCATAATAATGGCAACACCAGCACTGAGAAAACTAATATCCAACTTAAAAGTGAAGATACAGACCTCTCTATATTTATCCTTGATCCACAGACCAACAGATAATCTTAATTTTGTTTCAGTTAAAAAAGAAATTGTAGAGCCAGAATCCATGTGCCAACAGAGAACATCCACTTGTTTAGCAGAAACATTGAGACCCCATACATTACACATAGTGAATTTCCAAACCAGGTCACTCATTGGAATAAAAAGGGTAAGGACAAGCCTGAACCAGAACACAATAGATCCAATCTCACCAGAATTGAGCCAAACAAAGCTTCCAGAGCAGACAATTTGGACTCCAAACCACCCATCTTGGAGGTAAGCACTTTAGTACCACTTGAACTAAAACCAGCAGCAGGCTCATCACTACCAGAAGAAGAGGAGACTGGCAGAGCCAACACATCATCCAGAGCCATACCTGAATCCACAACCAGAGCTGAAGGCACTGAACCAGCCGCAGGAGGAGCACAAGAAGTGGATGCCAAAGGCACCAGATCAACAAAACTCAATTTTTTGAGAATAACAGAAACCTGATCTGAAAAAATTTCCAAAGAATGCTCCAGCACTGCCAAACAATCACCCAAACCATCGACCTGAGAACCAAAAGAACCAAAAAAAAGAGGCTTACCACCAGAGAGCAAACCAGAACCAGAAGAGAAGCCACCAGAAGAAGAGGCAAAAGACATCATTTGTGCCCAAGATTTTCTGCCAAAGGCAGCAGGGCAAGAGATAGGAACATTTTTTTTCACATACAACCTGGCTAACTGGATATGATCAAAACTAAAAGCAAACTTCTTAAATGTATTTGGGAGGCCAGAAGATAACTCAACTGATGCATCACACTCCAGAATAGAATGACCAAAATGCCCACACTTCCCACACCAAATCAAATTCAGCCTAGCCCATGAGAGATGCACTCCACCAAAAATAGGCTCAGTGAGAAAAGCAGATTCCAACTTCTCAATAGATTCAAAGCCAACCACAGCACAATGAAATCTATTGCCAGTTTCCAATGAACAATTGATGATGCAAGTTTTTCCACCAGCCTTTTCTAAAAGAGTGCCAAGATTGTGCGCAGTTGTACTCACCAGCAAAATAAACAACAGCACTCTAAACTGATTCCTGGAAGCCCATGTATCATGATCTTCTATTGCCATAGCCACATGAACCGAATTTTTCTCAATTAGAAATGACCATCTTGAAGCCAATTGTACAGTCTGGTCTGAATCGGTGAATTCTACCACAGTCTTCTGCCATATACCAACCAACTGGATTTTGATTGACACAATTTGCCCAAATTCGGAGACTACAGTAATGATCATGTCTTTAGGCATATTCATGAGAATTTCTTTGATTACCACAGCTCGATCTGAATGAAGCCCTTGTCTCTTAAGATTACTGTTTACTATAATGTTATTTTCTCCAGCCAATGATGTGGCCTTTTCCATGCTTTCAGATGAAGTAAACGTTGATCGGATAATCTCCTCAAATTTTGAGGAAGTGGTGGTCCCCCCAAAACCATTGATTATTGAAAATAACTTTCTGATAACCTGAGTCTTGGCCGTAGCCGACTTTCCTTCCACAGCAGATAGATTGATGTCCAAAGCAAATGACTTCTTCACAGTGACTTTCACCTGAGACTTGACAATTTTGGGGTCCACCCACACCTTTTCTAAAGAGAAAGACAAACAGAAAGGAAAAGAAACTTTCTTCTCATCATCCATGTTATAACTAATAGAGCCAATAGGGAAACTGATAGCCGTACCAGTATTGAAACACTTCGCATTGGGCGTATTCATTTAGGAGTCAGATGTGCTGCTACCATTAGAGGTTTCTCCATCCGTATTCATGTTAACAAACTGTCCATCCATACAAACAGACCTACTATCTTTGAGATTCTTATTCGCACTTAAGAGTTTGATATTACTGAGAGACTTTTTGACATTCTGAGTTGAACCTCCACCAACTGAACTAGCGGATGAGACTCTGGCTGATCTTTTCTTAATACTAAGACCACTCATAGTGGCAGCTGGTCCAACAACAAAAGAATTTGTTTCTTGTGAAATAGTGGAAGACAGTATGCAAAAACAGAAAAAATTTCTTTCAAAATTTGACTCTTTTTTAGGAATTTGGGACGAAGGAGAGAAAGAAGTTTAATTAAAGTTATAATTAAATTTATTTATTTATTTATTTTAATTATAAAGTTAATAAATATAAAAATTTTTATAATTAAAAAAAATATTGGCATTTTTAAAAATTATTAATAATTTAAGTAAAAAAATAAATTTTAAAATTTTTTGTTAATAAAAAAAATTTTTTAAAATAATAATTTTTTAAAAATTTTAAATTTTTAGTATTAAAATTAATATAAATATAATTGCTATATAATTAATTAATTTGATTTTTAATAACAATAATTTAATTATTATTGTATAAAAATAACTGTTTTAAATAAATTTGTTTTTATAAATTTAATATAATTTAGCTTTAATTAATTTACATAATTAATATATATAAAAATATATATTTAATTTAAGATTATAATTTTATTATACTAAATAATAATTAAATTATATTTTGTTAAAACAAATATATATTTATATAATATTATAATATTAATTTTGTTTAAAAAACATTTTTACTTTAATTATAAAGTCTATTTATTTATTTATTTTTGGTATATTAAACCAATTTTTAATCTTTATTTAACTGTTTTTTTGTTTTTTTATTTAATATATATTAGATAAATTTATTTTATATGGTTTTAATTTTAAATTAATTATGTTTAAAATAGTTTAACTATTAATTTTAATAATATTTTTTTTATAGCTATTAATTTAGCAAAAATAAATAATATAATTTTATAAGTTTTTTTAAATAATAATTTGGATTAATATGTTAAATAATAATAAAAATATTAAGTTTTTTAAAATAATTTTTGCAAATAAACTATATTTTTTTGCTATAAAATATTATTGTTATTTTTTATTAAATTTAATAAGTAAAGTTTATATATAATCTAAGAAAATACATTAAATTACATAATTTAAACTAAATATATATTATGTATTATTTATATATAACTAGTTATTTAAGTATATTCATAACAATATTATGTATTTATTTTAACAAAAACAATATTATCTATATTTACAAAAAACAAATATAACTTATGTAATTTAAATTAATTTTTAATTTAATAACTATATTTAACAATTTAACAACTATATTTAACAATTTAACAATATCAAAAAAAAACTATAATAAAAAATTACTAATAACAAAAACTAAGAAGCTATTCTCAAATATTAAACTATTTTTTTTATAATAACTTTGTATTTTAATTAAATTAATTATATTTTATTATAATAAGCTATATTTAAATTATATATAAAATTTATAATTTTATTGACAATAATCTTAAAGTTTTTAAAAATAAAGAAAAATTTTAAATATTAGTTTTTAAAAATATATTTCTTGTTAAATATAATATATAGTATATAACTAAAAACACAAGAAAAAAGCATCTGCAAAACATATAATAACAATTAAGTTAATTTTAATACAGAGTATTATAAAACAAAAAGCAAATTTAATAATTATAAATAGACATTAAAGTTTATTTTATACATAAAAAAGTGGTTAAGTAATTCAATTTTATTGCAATAGAAACATAAAATACTAAATTATTTTTTATTATATAATTATTTATAAATAATAATAAGCAAATATTAATATAAAGTTTTTATAAAATAAAAATATAAATTAATTATAAGTATATTTATAAAATTAAAAATCATATATAAATTAGAATATTAAATCAAAAAAATCTGATTCTAATTAATATTTTAAACAAATTATTATCAAAAACACCAGTTTTAAATCCTATTTTCTAATAAACACAAAAAATATTTTTCAAAAACACTATATTATTAGTTTTTAGAAACTATTTTTTTATTCAAATAAAAAACATTAAACTTAAAAATAAAGTAATATTAGCTAATATATTGGCTTTTATATTATCCAAAATATTTAAATAATTCTTTATTATAGACTAAATAATTTAAAGCAATAACTATTTATAAAACTCTTTGTCTCCTTAATTTTATAATCATGATCAGAACAAAGAGTAAAAAAGCTGCATCTAATATTTGTCCTAAGATATCTAATAAAATTTCAATCAGAGGAGCTCTCTGTTGTAGAAACAACTAGGCAAAATGTTTTAAAAGCCTTCTTTTTACCCAATAATCATGATAAGCTGCCTTTGGTGACTACTGAAGCAACTTCCTCATCTTTGGCTGGTTTCTCACCAGTCAAAGTTTTTTCAAAGAGACACACTTGGGTTAGTCCCAGTATTGCTTCTACTCCGACTAAGAACTCTAAAGTTTTTAATAATAAACCAGTAAATAAGCTGGTCTTCCTTTCTATAGATTCAACACCTGGTGCTTCTAACACCACTTCTTCAAAAAAATGGTCAAAAAAACCAAAAGTTCAGAAAAGTGGAAGCAGTTGCTTGCCTCTGCTATTGTTACACTAAACCCCTTTGTGGTTTCCAATGAGATCTTAGATGAAATTTTTATAGTATCATCTAGCACATTATCCAAGATGGGCCAAGATCAACCACTAGTTGTGTTGTCAAATATGATGTCTTCTGGCAGATCATTACTGGTTTTAGAAGCAAAGCAATCTCTTTCTATTGGGTTACCTGTTTTTGGGAACTGGGCTGATCAAATGGAAACTGAATCATCTCCTCCTCTAGTTTCTGGTGCTATTTCTGGTGGTGCTTAGGAAACTATTACTAATTGTCAAAGATTTACTGAGTAAGTGGTCTCCACTCTGGTGTCTGGTGTTACTTTTAAGATCAAATTGGCTCATGTTAAGGCTGTTTTTCAGTTAGTACATGGTTTTCTGGGTGCAAAGTCAGTATTAAAGAACAATGTGAAGCTGTTTTGTGTGGAGTTTACTTCTCAAGTGTTTTTGAAAGCTGCATTTTTGGTTGAGCTTACAAGCTCTGTACATTTGGCCACCCTCAAAATTGCCAAGTTTTTGGTGATTTCTGAGTCTGGTTCTCTTTTTGCTGCTATTACACTACATGATGTGCCTTTGGGTGTATCTGCTACTGACATTAAGATAGCTCTTAATGTTTTTGGTATAATTACTCATGTTGTGCTGAAGCCTATTAGCATTTGGCAATATGTGGTAATTCATTTTGAGAAGTTAGATTCTGCCATATCTGCTTTAAATTATTGGTCAGTATTAGTGAGCAAGAATAGTGTTAGAATTCTTTCTTTGGTGAATCAAAATGAGACTATTTTGTCTTGTGATAAATTTAAGGCCAAGTTGGTCAATCTTTCTCCTGGCTGTACTGTCTTTAAAATCAGTGATATGATTTCTCAGATTGGTGGCCAGACTTGTTTCATTCCTCAGTTTTCTGATTCTGGTCATCATCTTCACTTTGCTCTAGTTACATTTGGCTTCCAAGCTGATTTGGATCTTGCTGTTGCCAAAACTGGTACACTTAGAAAGTGCTGTATCTGGTGGAAGACTTCTAATTGTCGGCATTGTTTTTGGTGTCAAGAAATAGGTTACTTGGCTGTAGACTGTGAAGTTGCTTTATCTCCCTTTCTTAAGACTCCCAAGATGTTTAAACTATGTTTTGTTGGTTCTTTGTTTTATGCTAAGGTGTTTGTTTCCTCTGTTATGTCTGAATTTCTTCCTTTGGTGGCTTCCGCCCCTCCTGTGACTATTGTTGATCCTGCTGTTGGGTTTAGATTGAACTCTTTGGAAAAGCAAATTTCGGATTTGGCTGCTTTGGTAAAGTCTATTGTTGAGCCTGTTGGCTCTTTGGTTGCCTTGGTATTTTGTTTCCTTGATGATAATACTGTTAAAGCTGTTTAGATTAAGAAAAATCTCTTTTCTATGAAATATGCTTCTAACAATTTTGCCAATTTTTTGGTTAGTGTGTTTAAGGACATTGCTTGTCTTAGATCTGAAATTGACTTTGGTGGCATAGACTATAATAATATGCAGGCCACCAAATCTTCTCTCTTAAGTAAAGACACTATTGAGCATATTATAACTTTGTGGTGGATATTGGGTGCTGAGATTAAGAGTAGTGTTGAATCTACTAGATTATTTCTTAGTGAGTTTATTTTTGATTTTAAGAATCTGAATAGTGTTATTGAAAAAATTCGTGGGTTGGGATTATTTCCATCTCCTATTGTTTCAGTGTAGTGTGTTCTTGATTGGTCCAAATAACTAGTCACATGTAGAAAGTGCATGATTAACATCTAGTTTAGATCATTTCTTTGGTGTATAGTACTAAATTGTTTTTGGACTGCACTTGTTAAGCAAATAAAAAAAAAATAATTTAAATATTTTTATTTTTAATAATATTTTTTATGTAGTATTTTTCTATTTAACAGAAATTATAAAAGTCAAATAGTATTAGATCTTGTTTAAATAAATATATATCTAATACAGTTTAACTGTTTAAATATATTACAACAGAATTACAATTAAAAATACATTTTAGAACTAATATAATTATTTATAATTCTATTAATATAGAAAAAACAAATTTATATATCTTAATATTAATACTTAATTTTCAAATTAGCTATTAAAAAACTCTTTTATATTATTGTAAATATATTTAAACTATAAATATTAATAAAAACAAAACTAGTTTTAATTAGCTAAACACAAAAAAAAAGAAGTTTTTATTTAAAACTTCAATTGTTTTTTTAAATTAATTAAGAACAAAACTTTTAAGATCAAGTCTTTTCTAATGCCAAAAGCTTTTTTAATCAAAAATTAATCTTGTTATTATAGATAAACTTGGTAAAGTATTGTAATAATGTTTAATACTCTGAATTTGAGTAAAAAAGCTGTGAGATTTCTTTTAATTACATAAAAAATATACTAAAATTTATTAATCTTTAATAGTTTCTATTATATATAAATTTATCTGTAAAGTTCTTTGGTTATAAAGCACAGAAATGCATTTTTAGTGGTTTGTAATTGTAAATATAAGCTATTTTTTTTGAGTTAGTTAAATAAAGTTATTAATGTTTAGTATTGTCTTTTTACTCTTTTGGTAAATTAATAAAATAAAATTAATATTCAAAAATCTAATAAAAACTTTTTTTTTTAATCAAACTATTATGAAGTTTATTTTCTGACAATTAATTTTTAATGTTGTTATTTTACAAGAAAACAAGAAAAAATAAAAAAGAAAAAAAAATTCATATTATTAATTGTTATAATTAAGAGTAATTAGTTCAAGTTGTTAGAGTTTTAAAGCTATTTATGCTAATAATATCTGGCTTAGAATAAAAATAAGAGAAATAATCAATTTGATTTTAATAACATAAATTCTGAAATTATATACAAGTAAATTAAATTAATAATAAATATAAAAATATAAAAAAAATAAGATAAAAAAGTTTTATCAAGTTAAAGTCAAGATATGTTAAAAAAATAAGTTTTTGTTTTTTGTTTGTCTTTTTTTATTTACTAAAACTATTTATTTTTATACATATTCTTTAATTTTATAAGGTTGCTTTTGATTGTTTGTTATTATTAGTTATTGTTTATTATTTTTATTATTGCTTTGTTTTTTTATATTATAACTAATTATTTTATATTATAATTAGTTATTTTGTACTATTTTACATTATTGTGTATTATTTTGTGTTATTTTAAATTGTTATATATTATTTTGTATTATTTTGTATTATTATATTTTTTTTATGTTATTATATATTAATTATATTTTTTAATAACTTTGAATTGGTTTTTCTATTCAGATAACATTATTTTTTTCTTTTAGAATTAAGCTTTTACAAAATTATATGTATCTGTAAAGATTGTTTTTTTGATATAATATTTAATTATTGTGTTGAGTATTGCTTTTTGTAAGTCTTTAAACTATAAATTTGTTATTTGTTTTATGTTGTTAACTGTAATAGTTTTTAATAAATTGTCTAATAGTATAAGTAAACAGTATTTAAATGCTGAATACAGTTAATATATTGTCATATAATATAGCATTAAATTGTTTTTTTTAATAAATTTTTTCATTTGTTTAAAAGTTTTTCTGTTAAATATTTATTTGTTAATGTTTAAATATAGTATTTATAAGTTTAATCTTTTACCAATTTTAAAAAACCAGTAGACTAATAAAAGTTTTTTTTTTTAAGTTTTGAAGATTTTTAATATTTAATTTCCTGTGTTTAGTTTTATGACTAACTAGTTTAAGACTTTTTTTATTTTCTTTAGTATATAAAACTATATGTCTTTTTTTTTCTCTTAATTATTCATAAAAATAAAAATGTTCAGTTTTAATTAAACTTTTGCTCATCTTTTTTTTATTTGTATTTTTGTATTGTATCTTTTTTTATTAATTGTGATTTTTATTGGTATTATAAATTGTTAAATTGTTTTAAGATTTTGTCTAAGAAATCTACATTAAGAGTATTAATAACTTTTTTTTTTGTTTTTTTAGTATTTATATATTTATTTTATGTAATTTAAATTATTATATATAGATTGTATTCAATAATAATAATTGGTTTTAGATTTTATAATATATTTTCTGGTTTAATTAATAGAATTTGTGTTTTTAGTTAAGATACAAATAATAACAATTTTTATATTATGTAATATAATTTGTATGTATGGTTTTCTTTAAAATTTTGTTTTTTAATCATAATTTATAAGCTCTATTGTCTAAAACTTTATGTATATAAAATAATTTATCTCACTTTAGATCAAACTTTTCACTTTACTGTTTTTTAGTTTTAATACAATATAATAACACTTGGTTTTCAATCTTGAATTCAATTGGTTGGTCTGATAGACAATTATTATATCTTTTTTTCTGTTATTTTTAAATATTATTAATATTGTTAGCTGCTGTTTTACAATTGTTTTTAATGTTTTTATGAGCTAATATGTTTTTTGGTGCAAAATAACTTCAAAATTTTTCTTGGTAATTGTTTTTATTAGAAGAAAAAATATTTTTTGTTCAATAAGTAATGTGGTTTTTTTTATAAACTAATTTAAATAGTGTAAATTGAGTAATATTTTGCTTTAATGTTTAATATGTAAATAATACTAAGAATATAAATAAGTTCTATGCTTGTATATTTTTATAATTTATTTTTATTAATATTTCACATAATATTTAATTGAATTGTTTACTAGTTTATTTGTTTAAGAGTAATATAGTAATAATAATGGTTATTTTATTCTAAATTATTGGTTTAGTTTGGTAAGTATACTATTGACAAAATAAGTTTTTTGGTTAAATAATAATTTTTTTGGATATTTATGTTAACAGATCAAATTTTAATATACAAATTTGACTACTATTTTAGTATTTACTATTTAAATAGCTTTAACTTTAAACTATTTAATAAAATAATCTATAGTTATAATAATATAGTAATTTTTTTGAAAATAATTAAAAAAAATTCAACCAAATTAATTATAATTTTATCAAATAAATTTCTAATTAAAATGAAATAAAATAGTTCTGTTATTTTGGCTCTTTTTTTTTGACAAAAGTTACAATTAAAAATGTATTTAAAAATATTTTTATATATTGTTAGTTAATAATATAAATTAATTGTTCTCTTTAAGATAGTATCTTTGTTGAAGTATTTTGTTGTCAAATTAGAGTATATGTTAAATAAAACAATTTTTTTTATTGTTTTTTATAATTTGTTGTAATATAATATAGTTTTAGTATTTTTGGCAATATAATTGGTCATTCTACAAAAAATAGTTTTAAACTTGTTTTTATATAGTACTTTGTTTCTGTTGAAATAGTTTCTCTTTAAACTAAAATGTTGACAGATATTAATATAATTATTAATAGGTGGTTATATTTATTGATTTAAGATTAAATTTAAGTTATTTTTAACAAACTGTTAGCATTGATGTTTTTAACTTTTTTTTTATAATGTACTTTGTATAAAAATTGTTACAAATAAGTATTTTATCTTGTATACTTTTCTTTAAGTTGTGGTTTGCTAAGTAACTAAATAAGTTTTTTGTGATTAGTATATAGATTAAATAATTAATAAAGATAGTATCTTCAATTTTGTACAGCTCAATAAATAGTAAAACATTCTAAATTAGTAGCAATATATTTTTTTTAATAGTACTGGTGCTATAGCTAATATAAACAATTAGGTGTTTTTAATTATTAGGTTTAATTTGTGATAAAATAACTTCTAATGCATTTTTTAAAACATCTATAATAACAATAAAGCATTTATTAAAGTTCAAATAAATTAAAATTAATGTTTTTATAAGTTGTTATTTAAAATAATTAAAAGCTTTTTGTTAACTAGCTCTTTATAAGTATTGAAACATGTTTTAACAATAAGTAATAAAGAGATTTAACAATATTAAAGAAGTTTTTGACAAATCAATAATAGTATTTAACCAGTCTTAAAAATTTTTTTAGTTTTTGTAAGTTGGTTAAAGCAAAAAAATTCTTAATCTTTTGAATTTTGTTAAGATTTGGTTTACATTATTTTTGTCAATAATGTGTTTCAAAAATTTTAGCTTAATTTTTTCAAAAAAACATTATTAAAATTAAGTTTTAGTTTTAAATTCCAAAGATAATTAAATACTTGTTAAAAGTAGTGCAAATAATTATTAAAGATTTCAAAAAATACATTTATATTATTTAGATATACTATAACTAATTTTTTAAAAATTTTCTTGTACATAATATTCATAAGATATTGAATAATAGCTGTAATATTATAGAATTTAAAAAACATTATATTAAATTCAAAATTTTTATCTTGGATAGTAAATGCCATTTTTTTTGGTCTAAAAGATTTATTTTAACTTGTTAATATCTACTAACTAAATCTAAAAATAAGAACTATTTTTTATTTTTTAGATTATTTAAATTTTTTTGAATAAAAAGAGTCAGATAACCATTTTCTTTAGTGATATTATTAAGTTTTTAATAATTTATGCAAAAACGAATTTTCTTATTTTTTTTGGTAATTAACATAACAGATAAAGATTAAAAACTTAGTAATTTTTTGATTAATTCATTATTTAACATCTATTGTACTTCTTTTTTAATCAAGTTATTGTTAGTTGAGATCACTTAATAGACTTATTATTTAATAAATTTAATATTTCTTATATCAATTTTATGTTTCATAATATTAGTATGTCCGAATTTGTTTTTACTAGTAAAGATATTAGCATATTGGTTTAAAAAAATTTTGAATTATATTTGCTATAAGATACTTAAATTTCTCAAGTTTAGTTTATTAATTTTTTTTGTTATAAATAAATAGCTTTCTTTTAGTAGGTTTTATACTTGCAAAGTAATATTGTAAAATAAAACAGTTGTGCAAAATTAAAAATAGATTAAAATTTTTTAAGATTTTGAATATCTAAAAAAATAGAACCAATAAAAGTTTCTTTGGAAATCTTAATATTTTCAGTAAAATAGTAAATAAAAATTTTGAAATATTTATAAGCTTTAACAAATATATACAAATTTACAATATTGGCTAAAGAACAAATTTTCAGAGTTGTTTTAAATAATAGAGCTTATTCTGAATTTTCTAATTAATTTTTAGAATATACTGTTAATAAAAAAAATAGAAATAACAATATTAATATAGATAAATTCTATCTTGTTACTGACATCTTTTATAAAACTAACTTGTATATTTCCTTTTCTACTTAAGCCAAATTTTTGGATTTTTTGAGTAGTAAAATCTAATTTTTTTTATGTAGTTATTAAAATCAAATAAAAATTTTTTATAAGAAGTAAAAAAATAATTTGTGCAATTTTTTTTGGAATTTGATTATATAGGACTTATTAGAATTGTTTTAAAGTATTATAATTATATTCTCAATATATTTAACATTAATTATTCTTCTTTTAACTTTGATTTTTTTGTTTACAAAACTAAAATAAGATACAATTTGAACTATAATACTAATAGAAATTTCTAAAGCTAATTTTAGATCTATTTTTATAAAAAAAATAAGGTGTTATAACTATAAAAAATTGTTTAGAGTATCTTAAATTGAATTTAATATTATTTATATGTGCTTTTTTGGAGCATATTTTTTTATTATTGTTATTGTATCACTTTAGTTCTAATTTTTTGAAAAAATTAAAATAGATAAGATATTGTTTTATTTTAGTAGCCATACTTAACTTTTGAAATATTATGTTTTTTATTGCTAATACATATTTTTTTTCGAGTTTTTTGAATTTAAAAATGAGATAAAGTGTTCATAAAAGTGAATTAAACAAGAGAGTGCACTCATTACAGCATTAAAAATAACAAGAAATCAAATAATAATTACACAATTTTGTATTAAGATTAATCAGTTTTTGTTTCTGTTTTTTTTGAATAGAAGCAAGCTCTTAATACTAGTTTTAAAATGCTTTAGGATTATTAGTAAATAGATTATCTATTTTTTTATAATTATTAAGACATTTTTATAATATGTATTTTATTGATTATAGTGTTTTCTTATTTCATGATAGCCATTTTCCAAATTTTTTCTTTATTATAAAAATATGAATTTAGTCAGTTTATTGCTCAACTATAAGCTGTAATAAATAGAGTTTTTTTTCTGGTCCAGTTATTAATTAAAATAGTGTATTAATAAAATTTGTTACATGTTTTTTTTTTGCTAAAAACATTATTTTATAGTTTTTTATTTAATAAAATTTCACTATATGTAAAGCATAATATATTGTTTTATTTATCTTGTTATTTTGATTATTCAAATTATTTTAATATACAAAGACAGCAATAATATTTGGTAGCAATTAATTATATTTCATTGTTTTTAATACATATACCTATTGAGATTAACTTTTTTTTACAATTAATACAGATTAATTTTGGGAATTAATATGGTTGATTTTTTTGATTTAAAGCTAAGTAAATTAATATTAATGTCTGTAGTTTTTTATCAGTTTTTTTTTGACTTTTTTTTCTTATGTAAAAGGTAGTAATAGTTTTATTTTGAAATTATTAGCCCAAAAAACTTAATAAGTTTTCAAAGTTGGCTGAAGAATAAGTTATTTAAATTTGATTAGAGATTGTTTTAAAATTATTGTTTTAAAATATCTATATGTGATAAGTATTTTAGTGTATTGTTTATTAAAAATGATTTAAAATTCTTGGGTATTTTAATTAAATATAATATAGGCTTTAATTAACCAATTATTTCTTATAAAAACTTAATATTAAGTAGCTTTTATAATAAATACCTTAGTTAAAATTTTGATTTTATTAATTTTAAAGAGAAATAGTCAATTTTTTTTATTAATGTTTTGGTATTTTTATCCACAATGATTATTTTAATAGTAGTTATATAATTTATTTAATATTTAATTAATTCATAAGTTGTTTTATAATTATATTGTTTGCTAATCTATTGTTAAATATTAATTTAATATTTATTTGTTTTATTTTGGCATCAGTATATATTGCTATAATTAGTTTGTTCTGGTTAATAACAGCTTTGTTAAAAAAGTTAGCAAAATTTTGGCTGTTAATATTAAATAAAAATATGGCTGCAAGTGTATTATTTTCAATAATTGCAGTAAGAAAAATTATATTAGAAAGTGACTTAATTATTGTTAAAAAAAAATTGATAATTTTAATTACAGTTTTTTTTCTAAAAATATGACATTACTAAAATTCAGAGTTTTTATAAGACCAAAATATAAAATTTGGTTTGAATATTCTGTTGAGAATGTTCAAAGTAATAGGTTGTTATAATTTATAGTTTGGAACAACACTATAATAGATTAAGTTTGATTTTTACTATTGTTTTATTATTTTTAATTAAAGTTAATAATTTAAAATTTTAGGTTACTATATAACAAAGTTTAATACTAAAGTATTATTTGTAATATTACTTGTAAGTATTAATAATAATTCTATAATGATTGAAGAAAGTATTAAGATTATTAATATAGAAACAAGAATTATTAAAATTTTGTGAATTGTAAATATTTGAATTATTGCTGATATTGGTTTTTATAATTCTGATTTAATGGTTTTTTGTAACAATTTTTTGCAATATAATTAGGTTTTTGACAATAATAAAAATTATGAAAATTTTGTTTTTAAGATTGTTGTTGTTATTAGTATTTGTTGGTATTTTCTCTATATTATAATAGCTAATAAGTTTTTATACTTCTGAAAAAAAAATTTTAATTTTCTGAGTCAATTTTTCACTTAATTGAATAAGCTTTGTATCAATATTAAAGGTTTTATTTATGGTTAAATTAATAGCTTGGGTATAATTGGCTTCTTGTTTTGCTAATTTGAAATTATGAGCAAGTATTACTGCTTTTTGTAAGTTGTTGGAATGTTAAGATCTAATAAATTAAAAAATATTGTTCTTTAATTTCTTAATAAATTGGTTAAAAATTTGATCTAAAGTGTAATAGTCTCTTTTAATTGTAGTAAGTTTGATTAAATATTTCGAAATAAGTGATTACAACTTTATAATCTTTTTGTTTTATTATATTAAATTGATTTTGTAGTTTAATGAATATATTTAAATCACAAAAATACTATAAAAAGACAAGTTTAAAGATAGCAAAGTTAGACAGTTTTTTATTAAGACTTTGATATTATAAGTCTGCAGTTCCAATTAAAAAAAAGAATAAGACTTAGATTGTTTTGGTTTTATTTTAATTATTGACTTTAATTGTTTTTTAGCTTTTGCAATTTATGTATATATATTATTATCAAAAAATTTTGGTTTTTTTTCTTGAATATTTTTAATGTTATTTTGTAAATTTGCTATTACTAAAAGTGAATCTTTAATAACTGAATTTATTTTTAAATTATTTTCTATAATTTAAACTGTTAGACTTATAAGTAGAATAACCAATTCTGTATCAGTTATTTATATAATTACTTTACAATAAAAGTTAATTTTTTTCCAAAAATTGCTTATCTGAAAGCTTATTAAAAATGTGTAATTACTTTGCTGTAAAAGTTAACTTTTTTACAAAAATCTTATTTGTAGACTACTTTAATAATTATAATAAAAAAATAAAATATAAAAAAAAAATTTTGTTAAAATAATTGTTTTTTGTTTATGTCTAAAATTATTAATGAATTACTGAAATTAGTAGTTAATTAATTTCAAAATATTAATTGGATTTTAGAGAGTTTTAAGTGCAAATATTTAATGATTTTGTTTTTAAAGTATTTTTAAGATAAAATAAAAAATTCTGATTAAGATACATTTTTTGAAGAAAAAAGTCTTTTTTTATACAATTTATTGTAGTACTAATTTTTAAACTTGCATTTTTTTTTGTTATAGTTTTAATAAATACATTTTAGCAAATTTCAAGTTGTTTTTACAAACTATAAATTATTTTAGTAAACTATTGAATTATTTTATAAAATTCTACAAATTTTTGTAAATTTTTGAATATTACAGAGTATGATATATTGTATAATTTGATTATCACAATTGTGTATTATACAAATTAATTTATTAATTAGATAGTAATATTTGATAGTTTAATTAAATAATAAGTAATAATAAAATGATAATAATATATATTAATTAATAATAAGAATTATAAAAATAATTTTATATTAATTAATGGCTAAAATTTTACTAATAACAGTATTGTTTTTTTTACTGGAAAATTTTTCTAGTTTAATGATGTTTTTATAAGTTATAATCTAAGTAATAAAAGTTTGTTTAAGTGTAGACAAAAAAATATTAACAAAAATATATTTAGTTGCTTTATTAACCTTAAAACTAGTTGTTATTTTTGTTAATTATTTCAATAAATTATAATATAAATATTCTTTCTAAGAAAATAATAGTTAATTTAATTAATAATTAAACTAGAAATAATACTTAAAAAAAAGTGTTTTTGTTTAAGTTACTAATTGCTAAGATAAGACTTTCAAACAAAAATTCATATTTTTTAAAGATTTAGTTCAAAAATTTTGGTTAGAGTCCTAAGAGTACAGATTTTCAGAAGTTTTTAAAGTTTTTAATTATAATTTAGTAAGTTGATTAAATAAAATTTCTGTTTTCTGGGTTTGATAATAGAAAAAAATTATTAGTAAAAAAATTTTAATTTTTTATTAACCATAAAAAAAACTCTTTTTTGTGTAATTTATATATTATTATCAGAGTTAAACTCGGATTTTTTGGAATCAGATTTCAATATTTGTTTTTTTTTTAACTAAAAGCATTGCTTTTGAGTATATAACTTAATCTCTTTATTAATTAAAAAAGAATTTTAGTTATAGCTTTTGTGATAATTAAAATTAAATATGCTAATAATTTTGGTAAATTTGCTTTTTGAGTTTTTTCATATTTGTTGTTTGGCCTAATAAGTAGTTAATTTTAACATATATATAATAAATAAAATTGCTTTTGATGATAACAGTCTTTGTTGATATTTTTAAGTTTTTTTTAAAATAGTAATATAATGTTCTTTTAAATAACAAATAATCTTTTTTTATAGTCTTAATAATTACTAATTTTGTAAATTTTTAGAGTGTTCTGTCTTTGTGAATTTTATAATTTTACAAAAAGCACCAAATATTATGAATAAACTTAGTAGAATATTGTAATAATATTTAGTGCTCTAAATTTGAGTAAGTAAGCTATAAAGTTTTTTTTAATTATTTAGGAAATATGCTAAAGTTTATTAGTTTTTAAAAGTTTTTTCTATATATAAATTTATCTATAAAGTTTTTTGGTTATAAAACACAGAAATGTGTTTTTGGCAGTTCACAATTGTGAATATAAGCTATTTTTTTTGAACTAGTCAAGCATAATTATTAAAATTTAGTATTGTTTTTTTGTTTTTTTGATAAGCTAATAAGATAAAATTAATATTCAAACTTAAAAAAAGCTTTTTTTTTACTAGATTATTATAAAATTTATTTTTAAATAGTTAATTTTTAATGTTATTATTTTACAAAAAAAAAACCAAAAAATAAAATAAAATAAAAAGAGAAAAGAAATTAGTATTATTAATTATTATAATTAAGAATAATTGGTTTAAGTCATTAAGATTTTAAAGCTGTTTATATTAATAATATTTAACTTAAAATAAAGATAAAAGAAATGATTAATTTGATTTTAACAACACAAATTCTAAAATTATGTACAAGTAAATTGAGTAATATTTTATTTAATAATAAATAAAAGAATATAAAAAAAATAAAATAAAAAATTTTTATCAAGTTAAAACTAAGATATATTAAAAAAAATAGGTTCTTGTTTTCTGTTTGTTTTTTTTATTTGCTAAAATTACTTGTTTTTATACATATTTTTTAGTTTTATAAGATTGCTTTTGATTATTTATTATTATTAACTATTATTTACTATTTCTGTTATTGTTTTATTTATATTATAACTAGTTATCTTATATTATAACTAGTTATTCTGTGCTATTTTATATTATTGTGTATTATTTTGTATTATTTTAAGTTATTATATATTATTTTGTATTATTTTATGTTATCATGTTTTTTTATGTTATTACATATTAATTACATCTTTTCAATAATTTTGAATTGGTTTTTCTATTTAAGTAATATTGTTTTAATATAAAGTTGCTTAATAAAAATCATATCAAATTTTTTAAAAGAGCAAAACACATTAAAAAAAGTTTATTCTTCTAATATTAATAACATTAAAGTATTAACAATAAAACAAAATACAAAAAACAAATTATTTATTAAAAAAAAAGTCAGAATTTCAAAATATATTTACTAAATTAGCCAAAAAATTGTTTATTGAACTAATAATTAACTTAATAAAAAATTGTAATAGATAATATAAAAACTAGTTCAAAATTTGTAAATTTAAAAATTAATATTTAAACAATTTGCCAAGAATTTTATTAGTATTAAATAAGTTTATTATATTTGTAATCTTATTTTTAATTTGTATTTGTTTAAATATTTTTAAATTATATAAAAATAAATAATATACTGCTTTATTTGAGAAATTTTTTGGCAAATAAAACTTTAACTTAAGATTTTTTTAATTAACAAGTCTTATTTATTATATGTGTTTTTAAAAATAAAACTAAATTGTGTTTTGTAATCAATTATAAATTACAAAACAATTAAAACTAAATAAAGAAATTGTTTATTTAATATAGTTTTTTTTAAGACTAAATTCATAAAAAATTTGATATTTAAATATGTTTTGGTTAAACTAAACTTAAATAATTTATCTATCAATAAAAAAATATTTAGATATTTATAAAATTAGCTTTTTTTGACAATTAAAATTAATAAATTACTAATTAACAATAAAAAACATATACTTTGTAATTGATAAAAATAATCATTGTTTTTTTATTATTAATTAAAATATTATTAACTTGAAAAAACTTATTTATAATATTTAAAATATATTAAATAGCAGTTTATTGCTTTCTATTTAGATTGTATTATTAATAAATTCTTTAATAACAAAAAAAAAGAGTAAACTGGCTTAATTTTTAATGTTTTATTTTAATAACAAACTTAATATCAATCTAATAATTACACAAACCTTTCTAATTCTTAATTTTACATAAAAAAAAGTCATAAAAATTTCACTAAAAAAGTAAAAAAAAAATTTATTTTAATCTAAATTATTATATACATAATAATCATTAGTTAAATCAAAATTTGTTATAATATAATTAATTCTATTATTGTAAATACTACTTTTTAAATAATATATACTGTTAAATTTATAATAAAATAACCAATTTTGTGCCAATTATTTAAATAATTATTTTGCAATAAAAATCAACTTTTTTACAAAAAAATTTTGTTTGTAAGCTCTTTAATTAATATATAGTTATTTTGCTGTAAAAGTCAATTTTTTTACAAGAAATTTCGACTGTAGACTACTTAATAATATAAAAAAAATAAATTAAAGAAAAAATATGTTTTACAAAAATTGGTTTAAATCCAAACTTAAAAGTTATTAATAGTTACTAAAATTAATAGCTAATTAATTTCAAAAATATTAATTTTAAAGAGTTAATTTCAAGTATTAATAATTAAAAATTTTGGGGTTTAAAGTAATTTTATTAAATTGATTTATAAGAACTATTTATTTATTCTAAAAAAAAATATTATGAACTATAATATATTTTTATGAAAAAAAAAATTCTTTTTTTATACAATTTGTTATAGTATTATTCTATAATTTAGCACTTTTTTTTCTGATTTTTTTGATGAATTAAAGATATATTTTATTAAATTACAAATTATTTTTACAAATTATAGATTATTTTAGTAAATTGTTAAATGTTTTATTAAATTTCTATATTTTTTGACAAATTTTAAATATTATATAGTTTAATATATTGTATAATCTAATTATTACAATTTAGATATATTTATTTTTAGTACAAATTGAAATATTGGCCACGGCTCGGATTGTTGATTATGTCAGGTTTGTTGTTGAATTACATTGTGCTAAAGTATGGTTGGCTAGAGCCAGCCACCAGGTGGTGATGGAGAAGACTGGTCTGGTCTGTGACGTTGGTGTTGTTTCTGGGCTCCCGTGTGGTGTGTCTTTGGTTTTGTCTGATGGTGTTGTGAGGTTGCTTGGTTTGGCCGATTTCTTTGCTGTTAGCTTTGGTCGTCGGAAGCCTTATTGTTTCTTTTCTGGTCTGAGTGGTAGTGTGCGGGTAGTTATAGATGTGTAGTGTTGTCTTGTCTGGCCTGAGTGAGCCACATGTAGAAAGTGCGTGAGTCGCATTTAGTCTGAGTCTCTTAGTTTGGTTCTATGTACTAGATAGCGATTGGGCTGCACTCATTAAATGGGTTAATAAAAAAAATAAAATTGAAATATTAATTAAATAATAATTCAAATAATTTAATAAGATAATAAATAATAAATTAAAATAATAATATATGTTAATTAATAATAGCAATTATAAAAATAACTTTATTCTAATTAATAATTCAATTTTCTGTTGGTAATATTATAAAAACAAGAAAAAAAAAGAATTGTATAATATTTATTTAAATAAATAAATAAAAATTTTTAAAAACAAAAAATGCTTTTAATAATAAAATTATATTATTTACATATTGTTAATATTTAATTTATTAATATTTTTTAAAGTATTTTTTAATAATTTTTATTAAAATAATTGATTTTATTTTTATAAAAATGTTTTTTATTTATAATATATATAAAAACATTATATTAAAATAATATAATTTTTTATTGTTTTAATAAATATAATCTATTTAATATTTATATAAATTGTAAATTACATAATTATAAATATAAATTATGTATTTTAATATATAATTAATTATTAAGACATATATTAAGTTATCTTAAAATATATTATTAAATTGTATTTTTTTATAAATTAATAAAATTAAATATTTTTTTTGTTTTTTATAATATTTTTACTATTTTTTAAAAAAAACAAGCTTTAAAATAATAAATTTGTTTTAAATATATTAAAAAAATACAATTGTAGGATTTTTTTTTCTCTTGTCAATCCTCTGATCATAGCAAAAGCAAGAAGTAAATTGATAAAATAGCCTTCTTTTTCTTCCTTTTTCCCCTTTTATCTTAAAGTTATTTCTTTTGATATACCCCTTTTTGTTAATATAGAACCAACAGACTCTTCTGCTGGTAGTTCAGATTCTGTTTTGACGAGTTTGGGGACCCATTCTGGTGTTAAATCTAAACGTTTGGCAAGTGTTCACTCATGTGGTACATTCTACAAGAAACCTAAGAAGCCTGCTGCTGTTAGTGGTGTAATCAATACGTCTGTTGGTCTTCTTAGCTTGGAAGATTTGGGTGAAGCTAGTACCAAATATGTGGTGTCCTGGGGTAGCAATGTCAGTAGTGTAGTGAACAATATGAGCAGTCTTTCGGATGTGGAAAATATGATGAACTTGGTAGCCAAAGAAACAAGTTACGTAGAATCTGGTGAGGATGACAACATAGACAAAGCTATGCTGAGGAAAACACACACCAGGACGTACACTCTAAGCAACCTGATGAAGCAACCCCTTTTCAACAATGTGAGTGATGACGATAGTGTGCTGGAGCTCCTTTCTTGTATGCTTAGTGGTTCCAATCTATTGCTGCCACTCATGTCACATGCCTCAGAAATGCGAAGTTTTGATTCAACAAAGTTTTTTGCACTTGATATTGAGCTTTCTGTGGTGTCTGAAAAATTAGTTAGTAACAAGTTAATTGCAGTAAAAAAAATTTTCTATCAAATTGATGGTTTTGGGAGGAGTGTTAACTCCCTCAAAATTTCTTGGGATTATCAAATCTTCATTTATTTCTGAAAATAGCTTAATAAAGACAAGGGAGATGGCAATCAGTAAGAAAATTTTGGTTAATAATGATGTTAAAAAAGCAAACAGCTGTTCAGATCAGGAGGTGATTGTCAAGAAGATTCCAGTAGATCTTCTCAGATCGGCAATGGAATCAGTTTTTTCTAAATTCGGTGAGATTGTGTTCATCAAAATGCAGCTGATTGGTTTTTGGCAAAAGACCTTAGTTGAATTTAAATCATCTGAAATAGCCAGCCTGGTTGCATTCAAGTGGTTGGTTCTTATGGGAAAGGATTCAGTGCATGTAGCTTTGGCAATTGGTAATAAACAAACATGAATATCAAGGAATCAGCATTAGGCATTACTTTATACTCTTCCAGTTGGCACCACCACCCATGATCTTTCTAATTTGTTGAATTCTTATGGTGGAAAAACCTGCATAGTTGGCTGTAATCTGGTTACGTATGTTTGAGATAG
Source organism: Geosiphon pyriformis (assembly GCA_016748015.1). Taxonomy (NCBI): domain Eukaryota; kingdom Fungi; phylum Glomeromycota; class Glomeromycetes; order Archaeosporales; family Geosiphonaceae; genus Geosiphon; species Geosiphon pyriformis. The sequence goes on along the minus strand of JAAOMT010000436.1, from coordinate 143,697 downwards.
ATGCGCTGTTATTTGTTTTGTGGATTAAGCTTCCAAGTTGGCTGCAATTAGTTCAGTTCTGATCTTTAAGAGTGTGAGTTTGCATTGGGCTGGTCTTTTTTTGGCCTGTTGTGCTATGTGTAAACATTTTGGTCATGTTTCGGATATGTGTTCTGTGAGTGGGAATTCTGGGAGATGTGGTAGACATGTGGTTACTCCTCAGAATCAGGCCTGTTTGGCTGACATTTATAAAAAGAGGCAGGTGCCAATTGCTTATCCAGTTTCTTTTTGGTGGTAAAACTTAGACTCAAGTGACTGGTGGGTCTCTTTCTCGTGTGGTTCTCTTGGTTGTTTCTGGTGCAAAGTTGTTTTCAAATGTCAAAAGTCTCTCAATGGATTCTGATTCTCTTGTGGTCGCAAGTCTGAATAATTGCTTGATGTCCTTGGAATGCTCTTTGGAATTCTTGGCTGACCAGGTTTCTGGCATCTTGAAAAGATTGAGCTCTGCTGAATTGGTGCCTTTGCTTTTTGTTTTACTAGCTTCTCCTTCTGTCATCTCTGCTCCTCTGGATTTGAGTGCAAACTTGAACATAGTGTTGGATGCTCCACAGGTTTCTTCTTTTCCTCCCATCACAGTCGTTGACAATACAGCTTCTGATTTTGGTTCTAGTAGTTCAAAAATCCTGACCACCAAAGTTGGTGGTTTGAAATTGAAAATGATGGCTTTAGATACAACAGTTGGTACAGTTTTGGCTAGATTGGATCTTTTGTGCTCTGGGTTGGGTTTGTCATCTGTCCTTTCATCTCAATAAGTGGTTTGGTTTGGAAAATTGCTATTTGCAATGTCAGGGGCATAAACAATCCTACAAAACAGGATGACATCATTTGTTGGCACAATGACATAAACAATTTGATTTCAATTTTTACAGAAACAAAGTTAAAAGGAAGAGTTCGTCTCTGGATTGTCAACAAATTTGATGGTGTAAGGGTGTTTATCTTTGGCTTGGATTCTGGTTATCTGGGTGCTGGTGTTGTGATTGTCGTGAATTCTTCTTTGGCGAAACATGTGTGCAAGGTTTCTGAGATGCCTGGTTGGCTCTTGTTTATCAAGTTGCTGTTCAAGAATAAACTTTCAGTATCAATTTTAGGGCTCTATACAGGTGCTTCTTTGGTGGTTCAGTTCTTTCAGGCTGGTGAGGTTAACTTTTTTATCACTAAGACTGTTAATGAATCTTCTTTCATTGTTTTTGGGGGTGATTTCAATGAAGATAGTTTGCATAAAAGTGCGAGTTTTAGGAAGTGTCTTGATTTGGGGCTAATCAACTCTCTGTCAGGTAGTCCAGTTGCGAAAAGTCCTACTTGAAAAAATTCAAAAGGTGCGAAGAAGACAATTGATTATGTGTTTGTTTCTTTAAGTCTGGTCAGTGCAATTGTACACCATAATGTTTTGGAGGTTGGCAAACATTATGATACAGATTACTGGGTTGTCTCTGTGTCCATAGGCTTGGGTGGGCTTTTGGATGCGCAGCTGAACTCTCTTTGCAAACAGGCAAATAAGGATTGTTAGAAGTTTGATTTTAAGGGTGCTGATGAGATTAGATAGAACAATTTTAAAGGTGCCATGTTGGCCAACACTACAATGTTCTCAGATGAGTTTGTCATCTCTGTGAAGTTTTCGGACTTGGATGCAATGTGGGACATTGTTCACAAGATAATGGTTCTCTCAGCTAGTAAAGTGTTTAAGAGGAAGTGGTTCAAGGGTTTTGATTATGTTTTCACCAAGGAATCTTCAAGATTTCACAAATTGGAGCTTTTGGTTTCCAAAATTGTCAAAATCTCACATGAGGAATGTGTAGTAAATTTTGAGTCTCTTATGGGACATTGGATTTCTTTGGATAATGATAAGGCTTCATTTGTGCAAGATGTGGTGGACTCTGGTGCTGGCGCTGATGGTGTTCATTCTGCTCTCTTTAGTGCTAGGAGGTTTTATCACGCATCCAAGCTTGCTGAGTCTTTGAGAGCTAAGGAAGCAGACATCAAGTCTGCTATAGATAAGAGGATAGAGAGTTTTGACATGGATAAAGGTCACATAATTAGAAGCATGCTGGAACAACCCTTTCACAAGGTGGTTTTGGATTATTTGGTCATAAGTAATGAGTTGGTTTTTGAGCCTGACTTAGTAAAATCCAAAGTGGATAATATTATGAAAGGATGGACCAGGAAACGCGTAGTGGTCGATAATGTTTTTGATACTTGGTCTCATTAGTATTGATTTTTGGACTATGTTTTTGATAAGACCTTCTCTGGGGTAATGTGTGCTATTGATTTTGATGAGTTGCATCATGTGGTCTCCAATCTGCCTAATGGCAAAGCCGCTGGTCTTTCAGGTATCTCTAATGAGCTATGAAAACATTGTGATGAGTCAGTTTTGGGTTTCCTTCTGGTCCTGTTGAATTCTTGTCTGTTTTGTGAATTGGTACCTAGTCCTTGAAAAAAGGCTTGGGTTTCAATGATTCCCAAGCCCTATGAGTGGGAAAGTGTTCTCATAAATACTTGTCCTATTGCTTTGATCAAAACAGCTTGCAAAATTCTCTTTAAGATTCTTTCAGATAGGATTTCACTGGCTTGCAGCTCTCATGATGTCTTATGTGGTGACAATTTTTCTGTCTTAAAGGGTATGATGGTTCAGTCACCTATTTTTGCTATTGGTTCAGTTATTAAAGACACTCTGGAAAAAAACTGAGAGCTTTGGTTGGTTTTATAGAACATATGAAAAGCTTATGATTTGGTTGGCTGAGAGCACCTTGAGAAAAGTTTGGTCAGGATTAAGATGTGCAGCAAATTTATTCGGTTTTTTGGTAGTATTCATAAGAATTGCACCAACCATGTAATGACAGATTTTGGTTTGACAGAAGGCTATCATGTGCATGATGGCCTGGACCAAGAAGAGGTTTTTTTCCCCCTTTTGTGACGTATTTTTTATGATCCTCTGTTGTGTGAAGTCAAGCATCAGAAAAGTGTGTATAGGTATAGATTGAATTCTCATTTTGTTTCCAAAAGTGGTTGTACCAAATCTCAGGCTAGGCTCTCTTCTTTTTTTGCTGCTGGTGCTTTTGTTGATAATACAATCTGAATTGGTAGCAGTCAAAATGCTACTCAGCATATTTTCAATGTAGCTAGTGAATTTTTTCAAATTAATAACATTTCAATTAATAATGACAAGACAGTGGCCATTCCTATCAATGGCAGAGTTAGTGTTCTTTTTCTCTCCATTAGTGGCTCGCCAATTTCCATTGCCAAAAAAAGTGAATCTCATTAGTACTTGGATATTTTTCTCTCAACTGAGGGTCTTTCAAAGCCTAATTTGGCTAAGGTGAATTCAGATGTTCATTTTTTCACTAATCTGGTCCTGAGAAAGGTGGTTTTGGATAAGCAATTTTTGTATCTGGTGTCAACAGTCCTCCATCCTATAATCAGCTATAGAATGTAGTTCAGCTTTGTTCCTGTTGGTATGTGCACCAAATGGGATGCTCTGATTCGCAAAGACTTGAAACTTAAATCTGGTCTCCCACTGGATTTTCCTAGTAATATGATTCACCATCCTTCTTTTTATGGTTTAAAGTCCTTTTTACAGTGTCAGTCAGAATGTAAGGTTGCTTCACTTGTTAGTTTTGCAAACTCTAGCAGGATTTTGGGACGTTTGTTCAGTCACAGGTCTCATGACTTGCAAGTTCTGTGTTGGTGGCCGATCCATTTATTGATCTCTTCTACTCATATTCATGTCAGTATTTCTAATAATTTCTTGGCTGATGTGGTTTCCATCCTTCTTGACTACAGGCTGTCTTTGGGTGGTTTTTTGGCCAGTGTTTTCTGGTTTCGCGGTGGGATTCCTATGTCTATTGTTCTTGGTGATTCTTTGTTTTTCAAGTTTTTGCCGTCCCTTTGGCATTATGGTGTTGTCTTCATGGATCAGCTTCAGGATTGTCATGGTGATGTCTTTAGCTGGCTCATCTTTAAGTGGTGGAAGAGACTAGATCCTTGTGGTCCAGTCCCTGAGTGGTTCAAACATTCAGTCAAGTTCCTTGTGACTTTCCATTCTTCTCCCTTAGTCTCAGTTGGTGTTGGTTCTGTTGATATTTGTGGTTCTGATGATTTTGTGTTTGTATGTGATTATCTTTCTTGGATTAGTGCTGATAGTTTGTCTGTGTATACAGATGGGTTATTGAAAAATTTGGGCATGACTGGTTGTAGGGCCGGGACTGCTGTCTTTTTTGAAGATGTTAACTTGGGTTTGGGTATTAGTGTTCGGGGTTTGGTGTCATCTACTTTGGCAGAATTGCAGGCTATAGCATTGGTTCTAAAGTGTGTACCTGCAGCTCATTCTGTTTGTCTGTTTTCAGATAGTCAGGTGGCCTTAGATGCTTGCATGTCGGAAATTAACTTGGTGTATCCTGACTTTTGCAATCAGTATTGGGTCGAGTGCCAGCATATTAAGAATGTTATTCGCAGTAAAAATTTAAGAGTTAGCTGGCACAAGATTAAGGATTACTTTGGTGTGTTGGGAAATAATCGAGCTGATAGCATCGCTGATGCTGCAACTCTCTCTGATTGGTTTCTTCCTCCTTGTGTTGATGAACATTTTTTGTTGGTGGATGATAGTATTATCTCTGGTAATTCTAGACACTTTGTTCGAGATGTTTTTTATGCTATTTGTTGGACGCATTGGGAGGTTGGTTCCAGTTCTGGGTTTCTACCTGGGGATTTGCACTTGGATGTTGATTGGCCTGGTTTTTCCAGAGTTTGGCATCCTGATTCGCATATGGCAACAGGTTTCACCAGCAGGCATATTGCCAACACTTATACTTACTTTATGAAGGCTTTGTACTATTGGCTTCCCATGGCTGTTCAAAAATGCATTTATGATAGATGTTACCCTAGTGTTCTGTGTCTGTATTGTGGTGAGGTGAAGGTGTCTGATCATGTATTTTCTTGTGTAATTGATGATTCAGCTTGTCATTGGGTTTTGGAATCCTGTATGTCTTTTTGAAAGATGCTTTCTGGTCTTTCCCTCTCTTTTTCAAGTGTATTACAGCTGCTGTCAACCTGTGCTTCAGATTTCCTGGTTTTCTTAGCTCTTTACAAGGGTTTTGTTTTCAAAGGATAGATTCAGGAGGCTGTTTCCATCTTCCATAATTCCAAAGTTGCTAGCATCAAGATTGCTGATTTTGTGCATTCTCTTTGTGTCGCTTTTAGGAATGACATTTGGTTGGTTCATGCCAAGTATTGTGCATATATGGAAAAGAATGGCCTGATCCCAGTGGATGGCTCGATTTCCATCTTGGTTTCTGGTTTGGTTTCGAGGTTTTCAGATGGTGTGGTTAAATTGCTTGGTATTGCTGAAGCTTTTGATGTCCGTTTTGGCTTTCGCAAAATTTGTTTTTTTTCTCAGGTATTGGTAACCTGGTTTCTGTTAATATAATTACATAGTGTTATTTTGACTGGCTTGAGTGGCTGGTTATATGTAGAAAGTGCATGATTTGCACTTAGTTTAGATTATTTCTTTGATGTATAGTTTTAAGTAGTGTTTGGACTTCATTCGTTAAATGTTAATAAAAAAAAAAAAAAAAAATACTGTTTTTTAATATTTTAAAAAAATTAATTGTAATATTGTTAAAAAATAAAATAAAAATATTTTTGTTGTTTTAATTTTATTTATTTATTTAATGAGTATAGCCTAACTATTATTTAATATACAGAATTAAACTAAGTTAATCAAACTAAATATGACTTATGTACTTACTATATATGACCAGCTACTTGAACTAATCAAGACTATACTACATATTTATATTAATTCTTTATCTATTATTTAAACCTAAAAAAAATAGACAAGCTTTATACAATCCAAAACTAATAGCAAATAATTCAATAATTCTAAGCAGATAAATTACTTTTATTGAGAAAAAGCTAAACAAATCATTGTATATCTTAGGCAAAATCTCCATGTCTTTTACCAAACTATTTTCTTTTATATTAATTTTATATTTTGATTTAAAATTCTTTAATCTATTATAATATGCATTAGTTAAATGCAAATAAAATTAGATATTACTATTAAAGTTTTTTTTATATTCTCAAATCTAAAAGCTGTCTTACAAACCCAATTTTTGAAAACAAATTCTTTATACAAAATTTTATAAATACTGATATTTAACACTCCTAATAAGAAAGTATATAATACTAAAGAAGTTAATAAAAAACAAAATTTTACCAAAGATACATACAATTTGGAGTAATTTAACTAAATTTCAGAGTATATTGAAGCATTTTTTGAACAGATAAAAACATAATCAGACAGTTTAATATTATCACAAAAAAGACACAACATATTTAAATATTTTTTATTATAAAGTTTTTTTCTGACTGCAGTTGGCAATTTCTTATGAATTACTTTTATTAAATATGTATAGAAGACTATTAGTATAACCAAAAAATATATAAGAATTAAAGTGCTATACCAAAACAATACAGTGCCAATTAATAATTCAAATAAAAAAATTCTACAAAATTTTCATATTTGGATCCACTTTTTATTAAGCATAATTAATTGTCTAATATATATTGTGAACAAAATACCAAGTATTATCTAAAATAACTAAACAATCTGTTGAAATAAACTTTTTATGTATATTAATAGATAAAAAAAACAGGACTGTACTATAACATTTACAAAAATATTAACTTTGTTATTGTTAGTATTCTCTGAATGTCTTTTAATCTTTATTTACTTAATAGAAATATCTTTGAATTTAACTAAGTTAACTATATATTATTTTTTAATTTAGCATTTATTTTAAAAATTAGACATGAACAATATGAGTTCTAATATATATACATCAATAACAACTTGACTGTTTGTGTACAAAACTATTAAAAAAAAAGAGAGAACATATTTTAAAACCAAAATAATGGCCTGTAATTCTAATAAAATTGAAAACAATAAGCTGGAAACTTTTATGTCTAAATTTACTCCAATCTCAAAAAAATATGCTGCTGTTTTACTTATCACATTAATAATACTCAAATTACATAAAGAACTATCAGTGTAAACATTAACTTTTTCTGTTTAAAGTTTATGTAAATGTTTATAAATATCTAAAAATTTACTTAAGTTATAAAAATCTGAACTGCCAGAATTTGAGCTATACTTAATAAGTTTAACAAAAAGATTGCTTATATAAGTAGTAGCTTTTACAAATTATGCCAGTACTGAGCTCTTTAAATTCAGTTTCTTTTAATAACAAAAGGTTTTTTAATTCATAATTAAGCCATATTTGTTTAATAATCTATTACTAAAAGCAATATTAAGTTACTTTAAAAGATGAACTACATCAAAGTAACATAAACCACCCAGAATTTTTGACATAAAAAAGCAATCTGAAAAACAAAAGCACATAATAATTTATTTGCCAAAGAAATATTGTTATTCAAAAAAATTTTTATTATGTCTGTTAGAAAATTATTTACAAGACTGATTCTTAGTTTAACAGAAAATTGTATTGGGTTCCTTGGCATTCAATTTATAATTTGTAAATCCAAAAAATAGTGCACAAACAAATAGCCAAGAATTTTTTCTGTATTAGAAAACTAAATTAATAAAGTCATCTTGCTTTTTGTCTGAAACTGCTCAAATATTTTTAGCTTATACAATAATAGATAATGTAAAGCCTTATTGAAAATTTTTTTTGGCAAATTAGTCTTTGATTTGAGCTTTTTTTTAATTATAATATCTCACTTTTGATATACATTTTAGACGTAAAACTAAATTGTATTCAGTAATTGATAATAATTGTAAAATTGTTAAAATTAAGTATAAAAATTGTTTATTTAACAAAGTTTTCTGAGTATCATGTTTGAAAAAAATTTGATGTCTAAATATGTCTTGGTAAGATTCAGCTTAAACATACCCTCTGTTAACAAAAAAATCCCAAGATATTTGTAAGATTTTTTATACTTGACAATAGAAATAAGTTGATTATTAATATATAATAAAGCAAATATAACTTCTTAGTTTATGAAAATTACAACTGTTTTTTTTATTGTTAATACAAATATTGTTAATTTTAAAAAACTAATCAGCCAAATTCAAAATATACTGTGTCAAAGCTTAATTATTTTCTACCCAAATTGTGTTATCTATAAAAACATTTGCTGCAAAAAAAAAAGTTTTTCTCTTATTAACTTTTATTCTATCTGTTTTAACCACAAAATTAGTATTAATTCAGTATTTACATAAATGCTTCTAATACTTAACTTTACACAATAAGAAATTATAAAAATTTTTTCAAAGAAGTAATAAGAAGCCTTTACTTTAATCTTGCTCATTATGTATTCTGTAATTATTTAAAAGACCAAAATCAGTCATTATTTTGTTGACTCTGTTCTTGTGTATGCTTTTAAAGAAGTTAATAAACTTGTTACATATTTTAATTTACTTTAAACTAGTTTCTAAATGATGTCACCCAACTAAATCATAAGTTTTACACATGTTCTATAGAACTAACCAAAGCTTTTACCCTTTTTCTAAAGTATTCTCCACAATAGAACTAATAACAAATACTGAGAATTGAATTGAAGTATCTTTTAAGACTGAAAAATTGTTATCATAAAAAATATTAAACTTATCACAAACAGATAAAATATGATCTAATAAAATTTTGAACAAAATTTTTTTGGCAGTCTCAATTAGTACTATAAATTATATGTTAATTAAAATACTATTTCAATTATATGGCTTAGAGATTATTGAAATTCACACTTTTTTTCAAAGAACTGAGATATCTCCAAAAGTTAGATAAACATTTAACAAAACTAAGAGACAATTTATTATCATATTATCACAATGTTTTCAAAGTTTATTAGTTATATCAAACAAATTAGCAGCTTTGTCATTAAACAGGCTACCAATTACCAAAATCAAATCTATTTTACTAATAGCACTTATTATGTCAAAAAAGATATTTTTATCCATATATGTCAAAAATGCATATTGACAAGCCTATAAATTAAACAGAACTAAAGAAACCTTATGCTTTTTGTTCAATTTTTTATAATTACACCAATCTTATGTTTAATTTTATCTAGTTCCAAAACTAGCTTTTCTTCAATTATCAGATAATTTAGAACTATCTTCCAAAATAGTTATTTCAAAACATTTCTGATCATACTGCTTTTATTTAAACTAAAATTTTCCATTCTCTTATTGATTGTGCTTTTAATTACAGCTGTCTTATTAGTCTTAAATTTTTGATACTTAGATTCCTAATATTTTTTCTTTAATCTTAACAAATAAAAAAAGACCACTTTAGCCTTAGTCTTGTTTTTAACCAGAGAAGACAAACCAATCGAATTATTAGCATCCAATCTTAACCAAACTTGTTTAAAACAATCAAATTCAACAATATTTCTGGAAAAAAATACTTTAACTATTTTTAAAATTAAAACTTCCAACTTATAGTATCTAGAAGATTGCTTATTCTTAAAATTATTAAAATTTTTGAACCAATTTTTGAAGAATACTTTGTTTACTAACTTAATTATAAATAATCTTATGAGATTTCATATTATATTCAAATTACTTTTCTCTTTAGCAACCTAAAACTCATTATATAACTAAGACATTTTAATTGAAATTTTTTTTTGAAATTAAACCTATTTTGAAGTATTGGCATTCTTAAAACCAAACTTCTATTAATTTTTATTGACATGTTTTTGAACAGTATTTAAATTCATATTCAAAAAACCACTTAAACCAAAAAAAACCACAACAGCTAAATAATTAATATTAAAAAAATCAGAAATACTACCAACTTTACATTTGATTATTATCATTAAAAAATGTTTACTAACTAAAATATAATTAATAGTTTTTTTAACTTCTCTAGAATTATTTTAAGTTGGGAGCTTAGCAATCATATTACTTAATATAGAATTGCACAAACTCAAATCAAGACATTTTTTTAAACTTACATATTGCTTTACTCCATTTTTATTGAAGTTATTATCTAATACTATATAAGAACTTGTATTAATTGCCTTGACAATACACAAATTTACTTTATTAGCTTAATTAAATCATATTTTTAGAGAAGTATTTGTATATAAATCCAGAATAATTACTAACTGCTTTTTGCTAAACAACAAATAAAGTGAGAAAAAATGACTGAAAATTTTAGAGATTTTATATACATGCCAAGCAAAACACTTGTTTATTACTATTATTATTTTTGAATTTAGATAACTAACATTTAAACCAGATACAAAAATTTTTAAGTCAACAAATTTGTCTTTAATCCAAAGTCTGATTTACTTTTTTAATTTTGTCTTAGTGAATATTAAAATCAAATTTCCAGAATCTTTATGCTATTTAATAATATCATCCTGTTTTGCCAAATTGTTTATTTTTTTGATATTACATATTGCAACTTTCCAAATGTAGTCAGTTATTAAGACAAAAGAAGCAATATAGAATCTGTATTAAAACACAACTAATTCAACTTTATTAAAACTGAATTAACAAAAATTTTAAAGGCTATTATTTTAAATTCTAGACTGCTCATTTTGGTGGTTAAAACTTTGGAACTGTTTGGATCTATTATTAAAGCTTCAGTTTTTGCTAGAGAAAGAAGTAAAAATAATGTTTGTAAGATATTTAAAATCATATTCAAACTTAATAATAGTTGAAATGAGATCAGGTAGAAAAAAAACCAAAAGCACCAAATTTATACAACTAAATTTGTATACAATACTAGACACCTGGTCAGATAAAAGCTCCAAAAAAGCCAAATAGTTACCAATTATAAAAGCATCTTAAAAATCAAGAACTTTATTATCAAAAAAAAAAGCACCAGAAAGAAAGAGCTCAAAAGCAGATATTGAAAACACTATTTAGACCTAAAACATGCTATTAAAGACAGCAGATTAAGAAATATGCACATTTTTTTTTACATAAAAATAAGCAAGCTAAAGATAATTTTGATTTGAAATAAATCTTTTATAAATCTTTTTTAAAACTAAAGCTAAGAAGCTAAAACTATTATACTCAAAAAAAAAATGTTCAAAAAGTCCACATTTTATACAATAAATCAAATTTATTTTAGCCCAATATCACTCAAAATTGGCTTTGTATAAAAAGCAGATTCAAGTTTCTTATTTAACTTGAAGCCAATCATAACACAATAAATTCTATTACCAGTTTCAAATGATTAATTAATTATGCAAATTTTTCTATTAACTTTATCTAAAAGAGCATCAAGATCATAAGCTGTTGTTCTTATTGACAAAGTAAACAAAGGTGCCCTAAAATTATTTTTTAACATCCAAATATTATATAGTTTTGGCTATACATATTGAATTTTTTCCAATTAAGAATAATTATTTTAATGCCAACAGATCAACTTAACTCAATTTAGTAAATTTTACCACAGTTTTTTGTTATAGTCTAATGAGTTGTAATTAAATTAACATTATTCTATTATATTTGGTTATTGCAATAACAATTATTTTTTTTAACATATTTATGAAAATTTTTTTAATTACCATAGATTAATCTAAACAGAATTTTTGTTTCTTAATATTATTTTTTATTTTTACTCCCTTTTTTTTATTCAATATTATCATTTTTTTATACTATTTTTAAATATAAATGTCGATCTAATTATTTCTTTAAATTTTAAGGAAGTATTACTCTTTCCAAAATTATTAATTATTGAAAAAAGTTTTTTGATGTATTAAGTCTTAACTGTTACTAATTTGCTCTTAATTATTAAAATATTAATGTTTAAGGTGAAAGACTTTTTAACAAGTACTTTTACTTAAGTTTTGGTTATTTTTGGGTTGATTTATTTTTTGTTTAGAGAGATAAATAAATAAAAAGAAAGAAAAACCTTATTATTATCTATTTTATAATTAAGAAAACCAATCAAAAAGCCAAAAGCAGTACTAATATTAATTTATTTGGCTTTAGAGGTATTAGTTCTAGAATTAAACTATTTTTCTTCTTTAATACTTATCTTATAATTATTATTATCTTTAAAAAATACTACTTTAGGAGCATCTTCATTTGTGTTTATTTTAACAAACTGACTAACAATATGTTCTGGTCTACCAAAACCTAAATCTGTCTTATTATTTAAATGTTTTACTTAGCTAAAGAAAGCTTTTTGCTTCTGAATTAAGCTTTTATTAACTGAATTTAAAGCCAAAACTTGGGCTGGTTTTCTCTTAGATACAATATTACTCATAATAGCAGCCAATTTAACAATAAAAAAATTTGTTTTTTGGAAAATTGTGAAATATAAAAACTAAAAACTAAAAAACTTCTTATAAAATATGCTTTTTGGAAAATTTTAAATATAAGAAAAAAAGAAATATAATTTTGATTTTGATTTTTTTTGTTATTTAAACAATAATAATAATAAAAGTTTTAAAAAATAATAACTTAATTATTAATTTTTAAAGCTTTTTATAATAGTAATAATATTAAAATTATTTTAATATATTTTTAAAAAATCTTAAACAATTAAAAAAAAGATGTTTTTTTAGTATATAAATACTGTTTTGTTATTTTATTTAAAAAACACTTATAAAATATTGTTTAACTGTTTTTATTATTAAAAAGATTTTTTATATTGTTATGTTTTTATTAATTAAAAACAAATAGTAATTGGTTTTTTTTTTACTTTTTGCTTTGGTTATAATTATAAAAATATAAAAAAAAGCTTTTTATATAATCTATAATTTTAAATTAAACTTAATTGTTATTAAAATAATAAAAACTTTTTTTATTTAAAAGTTGTGATAAAATTTGTAATTTATATTATAAAAAATCAAAATTTTAAATAATTTTAAAAATTAAAAATGATTTGTACTATAATTTTTTGATGTAAAAAAATATCTATTTTAAATAAATCAAATAAAGTATTTTAAAAATATTATGCATGAAATAGCTAAAATGGAGCATGATCTTATTATTTTCTGTTTTCAATTGATTAATACGAAAATTTTGAATGGTTTAAAAATATTTTATTTTAAATTAACAAACTTTCACCATTCAATCCTTCATGTAAATCCCTCGAAGCCAACCATGGTGACCACCAAATCCGCCAACCTGCATCCCAACTCCAACCCCAAAAGCATCCCAAAAGCATTCCAGCAATAACTTGTGCTTTTGTATGATGTCCTAATTCTACACGTGACCAAACAACTGAGAGTGCGGTAGTTAAAAGGATCAAAAGTAGTAAAAGTACGGCAGGAAGATCGAGATGATTTGCAAATATGTGAAGCGATATATAGCTAGCAAAGAACATTATGCACGAAGAATGTGTAGAAGGCATTCCATAATTGGAATTTTTGGTTTTGGTAGGCGTTTCAGAGGGACGTGGCTGACGTATCACACGCTTTAACGTTTTGGCTAATGGTTATGGCATCAATCAGTGGCGGAGTATCAATATTAGTAATAACTGTAATCATATATCCTTGCCTCAAAATTAAATCGATTTCGCAGGAAACATACCAATAAGGGTTGTAGTTATCGCCCCAAGAATAGTGTACACGACGTGAAGGTCTCTAAAATAAGAAAACGTTAAGGCCGTCACGATAGATAGCCATATTTTCGTCTAAGGTAAAGTGATATTTGTTACAAAACGTTTTGAGGTTAGTTAACTTCCAGAATTGAAAACAAGGAGTTTCTTCAAAAAAACTGAGCCATCAAACTCACATGGTCCAACAATATTAAGAAGACCATTTTTTTAATCAAATCGTATGTACATTTGAAAATGTTGGATTTCAATCAACAATTTTGGGTGATAAAATATTGAATTGAAAAATTTCTCGTTAAAATTGTAACACTGTCGGATGCGTCGTTGATTGGGTATCTACTAATTAAATTTTTCTGCATTGCGCAAAACTTAAACTTTAAAAATTTTCGTAGACACTAGGACATGACTGCACCTTCCAACGCATCTGCTCTTCACCTTTACAGAAATGCAATGCGATTTGTCTGTTCCAAAGAATTTCCTTTCAGATACATGCAAAGGAAGATGAAATATAATATACGTGACTTGTATGATATTTATCGGGATGAAAAAGATGAAGAAAAAGTAAAATTGTTGATCGAACGTGGCTATCAAGATTTAGAAACTCTAAAGGCTTGGATGTTTGTTGAGCCAAATGTTATTAAAAAAATATTTAGGGGATTTGGGGAACCAACTATACCCTTAGCTGAATTGGGCAAAGAAAATCGGGAACTTGAGGAAGAAAATCAACAAATTTAACTCTTCAATAATTAAACTAGTTCAGGTTTACCCAATATCATAAATATTCTACATTAAATCACAAAAACTAGGGGGAATGGAATTAATTAGGCATAGCTTTTCAATCTGCTAGACAAATCGTCTTTTGTTCTGTGAAGAAATCCAAGCTATAATCACCACCTTCACGACCCAATCCTTGAAGATGTTTTAATAAAAAAATTTGGTGTTACTTTTTACAAGAGCACTTAAAATTAAAGAACAAGCTCTTACCACTGGTTTTTGTTCCGCCAAATGGCATCCTGAGATCACGCACCATCCAACAATTGACCCATACGGTTCCAACTTGTATCGATTCGGCAACGCGACGACCTCTACGCCCATTCTCTGTCCACACTGAACAGCTCAAACCATATTGATTATCATTTGCCAAATCAATCGCTTGACTTTCAGTGGTGAATGGATGAATTGTCACTACCTTTGTAGTAAATCGAGTATATTAGAGAGGAAATAAACCTGAGAAAAATATAAGTAAATGTACCGGTCCAAAAATCTCCTCTTGTGCAACGCGTGACGTAGGCGGAAGTCTTAATTTTAAGAAAAAAATGAAATAAATCTTGAGATGACATCCTTCAGTCTTTTTTGTGACAAGATCAAAAAACAAGTCGTTACCGAGTTATAATTGTCGGCTCAACAAAATACCCTTCACTAAGATCACCATCTAATACCTTTCGATCTCCACCGCACTCAATTACGCCTCCCTCTTGACGTGCTAACTCTATATAGCCTAGAACCTTTTTCATATGGTCTTTGCTAATCAATGCTCCAACATTGGTCTCTGGATTACGCGGATCCCCGACTATTAATGCACGCGTTTTCTTGATAAATTCTTGAAGGAATTTTTCATA
Source organism: Geosiphon pyriformis (assembly GCA_016748015.1). Classification (NCBI taxonomy): domain Eukaryota; kingdom Fungi; phylum Glomeromycota; class Glomeromycetes; order Archaeosporales; family Geosiphonaceae; genus Geosiphon; species Geosiphon pyriformis. The sequence goes on along the minus strand of JAAOMT010000436.1, from coordinate 128,501 downwards.
AATTCCTTCTTGTACGAAAATACGGGAACCACAAAGACATATCTAGTGTGGCAATCGCATTATTAAAAGAAAATACGTTGTTAGCGTAGGAGTAAAAAACCTCCCCAGCTAAAATAATTACCTCCCCTTGATTTGCAAACGACGATCTAATACTTGTATCAACTGCTTGATCAAAATTGCAATCTTCAAAGATAATGTTGGCATTCTTTCCACCTAAATAAAAACAGAAACTTGTGGTTAAAAATAAAATCCTTGATAATTTAGCAGACGAGATTAACATACAAACCAAGTTCTAAAGACAACTTCTTGTAATACAAAGCGCTATTTGTGATTATCTTTTGACCAGTAACCGTTCCTAATTTAGATATATGTTAGAAAGCTAACTATATATTACAATTAAATCTTCCTAACCTCCAGTAAAAGATATCAAAGGAACTTTCGGGTGGGTCACAAGAGCCTCGCCAACTTTGGGGCCTGAAAAATAAGTTAAAAAGTGGTTAGCGAGATAAATTCACGATTAATGTCACTGAGCAAACATGGGATAATGAAACAAACCCGTCCCGAAGATCATGTTGACTACTCCCTTTGGAAGTCCAGCTTCATTCAAAATCGAGCAGAGCACTGAGGAGATAGGCAATAATTTAGTAATCTTAAAATTGATATTATTGAGAGTTAAATTTTAACTCACTATAAGCGGTAAGACTCGTAAATTCGCTTGGTTTGCAGACACAAGTATTCCCACCTATTATGTAAAATGATATCGAAATTATTAATGATGATACTCCAACGAAGCTTATTAATTAAAACCCTTTATTTACTTGCGATGCATGGAGCTATCTTCCAGGTTAAGAGGTATAAAGGGCTAATAAATTAAAAATTTTAAAGACCTTGGAAAGGTAAAATTACGTTTTTTCAAACTTTTAATGAAAATTTTGAATACTTACAGATTCCACTGGAAATTGAATTTAGGACAAAAGGTAGTCAGATATGCGATTAAAATAAAGCAAATCAAGCCGAAGAATTCACAATTACCCCACTTACCGGGGAAATCAATCCAACAACACCAACAGGCCATCGCTGTACATAACTCATAGCTAGACCATCCAATTGGCCAGCCTTCTCCTGTGCGTGTAAAATATGACCAGCGAAATAACGGAAATTGTAAACTGATCTACTAATATCAACATTAGTCGCAAAGGTAATAGACTTTCCTTGATCACGAACTTCGGCTTCGGCAAATTCTACCAGTCGAGATTCAAGAATGTCAGCAATTCGGTTCAAGATTTCAGAGCGCTTGGTACGAGACGTTTTCGACCAAGAGCCAAATGCGGTTTGAGCCGCTGTTACAGCATCATTTATGTCTTCGGGACCTGAATCAGGGATGTGGGCGTGAACCTAATGTTGGATGTATGAGTGCAATAAAATGGTCACATGGCGATCTTTTTCCTGCCCAAGAAAGTATTTTAAATGGGAAATTGATACCCACTTTACCAGTTGCGGGATTAAAGCTATCAATGAAGGCATCAGACCCATTTGTGCCCACAAATTTGCCACCAATAAAGTTTTGTAATATAGTTATTGACATTTTAAAGCATAAAATGAAACTGTCAAATATTTTTGTAGAATAATGTACTTAAATGTACTTAGTAATGCATATCAGGTTCCAAACTCGTGACAGTAAATAAACCCTCCTCCTTTTTGCTATCTCACCTTTTTCTCTTAACATGTATTTGTCTACACATTCTTGAACTACCAAAAGGCAGCCATAACCCCAGTACCAAAAAAATTCTCTCTACCCCATGTCTCTAGCACTAAGCAAAAAGGATCCCAGGCGACAAAAGGCTCCTCTCTCAAGTTTCAACCTACGAACTTCTCAGTGATATCGGCTCAGGGGCCAACTCCAAACGACAGGGACTTAAGGTCCTATTGGAACGGACAAGCTGCGGAGTCAGAATTTGTGGTTACCCATCGCGGCCATCTCTCTCTTGACCTCCTGCAATACCTTTTCTCCCTGCATTATGCAAAACTCGTGGTTCCCTTCGACGAGTACAAAATCTCCGAGGATATTCTTTCCATCAACACTGTCTTCATCTGCAGAATACAAAGACGACGAGCAGCTAGATACACAAGAGAGTCGCAGAACAAGCAATACGAAGTCATGACAATAGCAGCATGCAACAAGCGACGACGCTTGGAAGAAACTCTCAACCGCAGGCTGCTGGTCAAGGTGTATCCCAACCGCCCTCAGAAGCAGTTATTGAAGGGGTGGATGCGCTTGGCGAGATTTGCCTTTAGCAATGTAGTGGGATAAAACAAATGGCATTGTATTGTGTTAAAGAAGCAAAATGGCATTACGGAGAAGAAATGCCTGAAGCCTATGACGTTTAAAAAAAGCGTCGAAATTATTAGGCGACAAGGTGTGTCAACACATAATCGTTCGTTTCAGTCACATAAGTAATTCCATCAGAATTGTTGTGGAATCGTTTTTATGTCTCGTATCTTCACACTTCGTCAATGCATGCCTATGCATATCGACACAAGGTAAAGATTTTAGTTTCACACAAAAATAATTTCTAGGCCTACATTTTTTAATTTAAATTTTTTCTATAATAAGTATAAACGTGTGGTATAGCCTTTACACTTCGAAGCTAAGCGCAGAAACAATAAGTGAGCTTTTCCGCACAAGATTAGATGTGAGGGCAAACTTAAATATTCTCGAAAAACCAACGAATGAACATCTATGAAACGTTAAGACAAATCCCCAAAACCCAAGCGGAAGCCACATTCAAGTCTCTATTAATCCTGGCATTCGCATACTCTCCACTTGATGTTTCCCTCTGAAGGCCTGGATAAAATAGGCTCCGGTGACATTGGACGAATTGTTCGCCTGTGCAATTATATGGATGATCTCAGTTCGGAAATAGTTAAAGTGGCTATCTCTGCTTCAAAACGTAAGAAACACAAAGCAGTCTCGAAGGATTGTGCATCTGCAGAGTGAAAGGCGATCATGTTCTTCACTCGAGCTTGACGTAATCGTCATCTTGTCGTTTGAGGTGTCAGACATGACAAATCATAAGGGGAGGAAAACTACGCAAAAGACTCTAGAAAATGCTCTGGGGACAATATCGTTTCCGTCAACTTCTGATCGCCAAGGCCGAGGAGTTGAGCGGTGTTGTCACCCAAAATGAGGCTTATACATCCAAGACTTGTAGCCGGTAATGGTAACATAGAAAGCGGAAGGTCCGAAATGTATAACTCCCGGAATTGCGGGACTGCAATAGACAGGGATGAAAATCGCCCTCGAGGATCTCTACCTGCCCATGCCCTTTTGGGAGTTAAGGAAACTGTCTGCCCCCCCCGTAGTGGCTGCCGCCGCCGAATATGTTCAGTGGGGTCTCATCGGTTCTTGCCGCTTGACAGTCTTAATATCATGCTGAATTTTTTGCCTTCTTGACAAGCAACTCGTAATTGTGAAAATCCCACTTAGCTGTCAATGAAACCAAGGTGGGCATAAGAATTTCTTCTTTTCATAATCCTTCCAACTAACACTAACTGTTGTTGTGCCTGGAAAATTCTGTATGGATTCGTATTGGTGTGCCTTTTTAATATTATGGTCGCTCTTAGCCTTTCCGTGGTTAATTGGAAAAGTCTTTGGGAGATGACGGCAGTGGTTAATGACATCATGAAAGATCAGGGCGACGCAGATCCTGGTTTTGCAGTGGGGGAGGGAGAATCACCGAGAAAACCACTGGGTAAATTGATAGTTCATAATTTGTATCAAGGTTCCGCTCTTTAATCTAAGGGATGAACGCAAACGATGCTATATATTGAACGTTAGCAGTCGGAAGGACTTATGTTATGATAAGATGTCCTTTTAAGTATGATGAAGAGGAGCGAGGGGAGGAGAATAGAATTTTGGGATTCCACTTTTTTACTTTGCTATATCTCTCTCAATTTACACTCACTCTAGGCTAGCTCTCTTGTCGAACCCTTTCACTTCCGTCACTGTTCTGTAAATTTGCGGGAAAACCATTTGCATATATTGCATCATTCTGGGATGAGTCAGTGATCTCCCCAAAACCCCAAGACAACAATTTGGATGTAAGATTTTTCCACGATCCAAGTCCTAATATCATTCTATTCTGATAAAATATACATATATATATATATATGAAACTAATTTATTTTAACTCTATTATGAAAGCTAATATTTAAGCTTTATTTTACATTGAAAAAATTGCCCAGATGTTCTTTTTTTACTTTTTTTTAAATTTTTTATCTCGACAATATAAAATTATTGTAATGCTTTGAAAAGTAAGCTGTAATTATGAGAAATAGACAATATTGTTATTTAATTATGATTTGTAATAAGATTATAAAAAAAAAATGAAATAAAAAATTGTACTGAAAAAAATATAAAAATGCCGAGGAACGAGTTACAACAATTATCATTATTATTATTATTATTATTATTATTATTATTATGATTAAAAGCCGCAACAATTCGTCTTGAATTTGTGACCAAAAAAAAAATGATAATTTGAATTCTTTTCATATAATATAGTAATTCAAAAGTTTCAAATAAATAAATTAATTAATTAATTAATAAAAAGTATGTTTTTATCATTAAAATTATCAAAAAAAAATCAAAAAAAATCCTTAAATTGTATTTATATATATAATCAATTTTATAAGTATTGATAAAATCTATATTTTGCTTTTTTAATATATATATTCATTTATTTTTAATGTATAAACTTTTATTATTCTTTCTTTTATTATTCTTTCTTTTATTTTTGAGAAATTTTATTTCGGAAAAAAAAGAAAGAAGAATAACAGTTTTTGTGTTCTGGGATAAGAATTTAAATAAGTGGTAATTAACTAAAAAACATTATATCAATTCAGAAATATAACTTAAAAATCTTTTAACTTTGAGAGAAATACAATATTTTAAACCTTTTGTAGGAGTTTATCAATTTTTTTATACTGTTACTTTTTATTACTTGACCATTTTTCAGGTTTAAGCTTCTTGCCTAATTACTGGATCAATTTGATGTCAATTTTCTTGATTTTGGTATTCGTTGCAACAAAAGCCTAAAAAAGGATTTTAACATCCGTTATAAAATATTGTTTTCTTCATCGAATCACGATGCTTGAACAAAGGATAGGTCGATAATGAAATATAAAGTTCTTCCTCCCACCATCACTTTTAAAGTCATCATGAACAATAAAATGAGTGTCTAGTTTTTGCAGCGATAAAGGAAAAATTCGTTTTGTGATGAATTTGGGTTCGGAATTTCACTTCACGATAACGAGAAAATTAAGTGAGCTTTTTTCTAATAACGCAAAAATATAATTGAACCGTTTTTATTCAAGATGTTATTAGGAGCTAATTTTTACAGAGGGAACGCGTTTCTTGAAAGAAGATATTTATCACATATTTTATGGATAATGAATTTTGTTGAAGTCTCCAGCAAGGCCAATGTTCCCATTTTTGCAAAAGTTCTTGGTAACAATATCAACTTGATATTTTAGTTATACCTTGTTATCAATTTTTGTATTTTACTTTCTTCTAGTGGGCGGATTCTTTGGTTTTATGTAAACGTGGCATTTGTGAGCATGACGAAACCATAAAACCGAAGAGGCAGTCGTTTTTTTCTTGGCGCTTGTTAGAGGGACCCATTGATGACACTGATGACAGAGACCTTCAGTTGAAGGATTTGAATTCGAATTCGAAGTTGAATTATTAGAAAACATGCCAAAGGAGGAATTAGGTGAGGCTGAACGTGTATTAAGTGGTGGCACAAAGAATTTGCCAGAGACCGAAGAGATACCATGGTAGAATTGCTTATGATACCTATGAAATAAAAGAATTTACTAATTTTGTTAAAAAAAAAAAGAAAAAGAACCTTGGATATTGCATCTTCTCTCTCTTACCAATACGCGCTATTCTTGAGCTGCAACCATTTTCCAGGTTCACATTGTTCACAATATCCTTCCTTCGCTTGACCGTCTAAACGGACCCACTTGGGAGTATATAAATCACCTGAATATCTCGTTCTTTGTCGACGTGGTCGAGCCTCAGGCCTAGTATCATTAGCGTCAAAAGGTGGTTCAGGAGTATCCAGAGACTCTTCTTCTTCGAAAGCTTTGGCATATTCTTTTGGGACCAATGGGTGTTCAAAGTTTTGGTGATAATGATAATGTTGTGAGTTTTGTATGGTTGTCGTAGGATATGCAATCGGAGAATGAAGTGAATGCCCTGGAGGTATCGAAGGGACAAATTGATTCTGAAACGCTATAGGCGATGGAAATTCATAGCCGTTCAGCGTAGATTTTTGATGAATTTTTGATGACTTTGTACGTTTAGGTAAAGGACCTTCTAGAGTATGAGGAGTAACATCTTGTTCGTGATTTTTTGAAAAATGGAATGAACGAGAAAGCATTGGACTGGCTAAAGGGCTTTTTGGATTTAGACTAGGGTCAATTGGCATAGAATGTTTCCGCAATTGTTTTGGCGAGGGTGTCAGTGTTCTTAAAGAAGACAAATTGGGATGATTATTCCAGAAATATAATGGAACTTCTGGTAAGGATTCGTTGATAAACGGGGATTCCTGTCGTGGATTTTGGGGTTGAATCGATCGCCAAAAAGCAGAATAGTTATCGGCCATATTTAATGGCCAAGGAACTGAAATTTGCTCGGTGGCCATTCTTGTGATATGTTGCGAGATTTTTTCTTTGAAGACATGATTTTCCTCGACAAAGGAAGGATTTTGATTTTTTATGGGAAGGAAATACGGATTAGCTGGCTCGAGTACCGATGGCAAAGATGAAAGAGTTTCAGCTATGAAGGAAATGGTTAAGGTAAAAGTTTGAAGAAAAAAATTTGGCATATGGAGTTAAAAAAGAAAGGTTTGAATTAATACCAAGATTTTTGTCAGGTTCATAACAACCATCCTCAGGAATTCCTGAAAATTTGTCGTCTTGTGAAAGATCTGATGAGTTTTGGGACGTATATTCCGAGGCTTGAGGTGTTATTTGTTGCCACTCCAAGACTTGGGAATGATCTCGTTCATCGGCAATTTCATTGGGAAGGAGATTATGCGATTGTTGAGAAGGATTGGGACATACGTTGCTATCGAAATTAGAGAGAAATAGAGGACCATTCGGTAGAGTATAAGTGGATGGCTCTTGGTCGAAAGGGTTGGTTAAAGTTAAAGAGCCATCAATGTCGTAAACGAAGTAAGAGGCATACCGGTCTTCAGGTTGAATTGTAGGTGTATTCGGAGAGTTAAATGATATAGTAGGTCCTAATGTCTTTGATAAACCCATATTATCATCTTTTGGGGTTAAGGAGTTTTGTTGCAAAGAGATTTGTTTATCATCTTTTTCTTGTGATATGTTTTCTAAAAGAAAATTATTTTCGTTGTCGAATAAATGTTCGTCTTCTTTAAAACCCAAATTATCAAAATATTGATTAGAGCTGTGCGATTTTTTTTCCTGACCTTGGGGGTCTGGTTTTAATGTAAATATGATTAATCAATATGAGAGAGAAAGAGAGAAAGAGAGAAAGAGAGAGAGAGAGAGAGTGAGAGAGGAGAGATATATATATATATATTAATTGGTTGAAGAAATAAAGAAAACCTTGGAATTTTACCTATTGGTTGATTATTCATATCTCTAACAAAGGTATCCGAGGATGCAGAGAAATCATCCTTTTGAATCTCGGATACTTTAGCATTTTGTTCGAATTCCGATTTATTGTAAGAATTATTTTCTTGAGGCTGTTGGTCAAGGAAAGTAGAGTGTTGCGAATTCGAAGTTTGATTATCGGAGAAGGAGGTACGGTTAGTAAAATAAAGTTCTTTGGTGTTTCCTTGAAGGTTATGAACTGTATGAAAAAATGATGTTGAACTATCATGGTGATAGACGTGATTAGGAAAGTTTGGGATATTTGATGGTATAGTGGAAATGTTTCTGTTCGCCACAAATGGGGAAGATTCTGGTGATGAATTTGAATCTTCTGGTGACATTTCTTGGGTGATAAAATTTTCAATAAAAGGAGAGCTGAGGATTGATTGAAGCTTAGCTGGACAAAAAATTTTTTGTAAAAAGTAGTAATAATAATAGAAATATCACAAGATGTTTATAAAGAATGGTCAAAAAAAAAATTACCTGAATCATAGAGCATTTCTAAAATCTATGAATAAATTAATCTATGAAATTATTATAAGCCTTTGGAATTTTGATAAGATATTTAGGAATAAACCAGTAGAAATATGAATGAATAAAAGAATTTCGTTAGATATTTTAGTGAAAGCGGTGATTTTCGTAATTTTCTCATAAATTTTAAAAAATTATAGAGAAAAAGCGAGATTTTTAATATTTTTCATAATGCAATAAAGGATAAAGCAAGGTGGGTTGGTTGTAGTGGTTTTAGTGGTTGTGGTGGTGATGGTGGTTATAAAATAATAGCACTTTTGAAATATTTATGATGATAATTTGAACATAAATTACCTTTAATAAATTATTAAAAACTTTTGACGAGAAATAATCTTTTAATTAATCAGATACGCATCCAAACGTCCTGCGCAGAGTGATAAAAATTATTAAAAAACAAGTATGTGGAAAAGAGATGTAGAATTTCGGATAGTTTATAGAAACATTACCTAGATAAAATTAATATAAATCTTTTTTTTTTATTTTTATATATTTAGATAGAATTATGATTATTTTCTATATGCAATCATTGAAAAGGCAGGAAATAATAACATGCAGGAATGTAAAGGTGAAAAGTAGCAAGTTGTAGTTGTAGTAGTAGTAGTAGTAGTAGTGGTAATAGTAGTAGTAGTAGTAGTAGTAATAATAGTAATAATAATAGTAATAATAATAATAGTAATAATAATAGTAGTAATAGTAATAATAGTAGTAGTAATAGTAAGAATAGTAGTAGTAATAATAATAATAATAATAATAATAATAATAATAATAATAATAGTAGTAGTAGTAATAGTAGTAGTAGTAGTAGTAGTAGTAGTAGTAGTAGTAGTAGTAGTAGTAGTAGTAGTAGTAGGGCGAAATCAACGCCTAATTGTGACCTTTAAGGAAAGGAAATCAAGTTTTTATGGTTCTTGTTGAATGATCATCTGGCATGTCGCGTAAAAAAAAATTGATAGATCAATGCTTTAAAGATCCTTGTTGTGAAATCATTGATGAGATTTATTTTTATAAGCATCTTTTGAAATGAGTCTAAAATGATTTTTGGAGGGTCAAAAATTGGGTTGCTGATAAATGATCATCATAGGAGATATTTAGAGTGATTCGTTTGGGGAGGGGGGTAGAAAATAAATTTAGGTCTTGAGGTTAAAATATTAAAAAAGTTTTCGAGTTTAGGATTAATTATTATGTAAAATTATATCAAAATAAAGAAGCAGGTAAAAAGTTGCGGGTATCATAATTTCAAATTTATTTAGATTACAAAGGATAATCTTTAGAAAGAAATGAAATTTGACAAAGAAAAATTATTTTAAAAGTAAAATTCGCAAAGAATAATTTTTAGAAAAAAGTGAAATTTGATCAAGAAAAAGCCAATAAAAATTATTTTCAAAGTAAAATTTGCAAAGAATAATTTTTAGAAAAAAAAAAAAAAAAAAA
>JAAOMT010000436.1:58090-118443 GCA_016748015.1 Geosiphon pyriformis | reverse complement strand
ATTATTATTATTATTATTATTATTATTATTATTATTATTATTATTATTATTATTATTATTATTATTATTATTATTATTATTATTATACTTTTTTTGATTAGATAATTTTTCCCTGAAACGAAAGAAGCTTTATTTTCTCTAATAGAAAAAAAAAAAAAAGTTTAAAATTTAATTTTTTGATTTGTGTGATTTACTTGAAAAACTTGAAAAATTTTTCAGTTTATATATATATTCTTTCATCATTAAGAAAAATATGAAACTTTTTAAAATTTAACTTCCCCCATTTCAATTTTAACTTCAAATTTGAAAATTTATAGTAATAAAGAATACTAAAATAATTTATATAAAATGATAAGTGAAAAGTCGATCCTAATCCTCTACTTTTCACCCAAAAAGGATTTACATCCGGGAACCGATTGATAAGATAAAATACACATGACGACTCTTGTCCACCTAATCATTTAAATATTGCAAGAGTATGATTCCCTTCACTATGTATTAATATCGTCCTTATTAAAATTATTTGTTAAAAATATATAATTAGAAATTAAATTTGATACCTTTTGATTTTATAAAATTCAAAAATCTTACTTACCTATTTGCCTCAGTTTCTATCTTAATCGTAGGTGCCAAAGGTGTCAATTTCTGTAAAGAATCACCTATACTAATAATATTATTATTATTATTACTATTACTATTACTACTATTACTATTACTAATACCACTACTACTACTACTACTACTATTACTAATAATATTACTTATAATACCTATTTGTTCTTGCTGCAATAGAATATTTTCAACACCCACACTAGTATCATGACCTGTTTCAATTCCACCTACCACTCCACCAACAGAATTTCCACTATTAATAATAATACCATCATTCTTTGCTCTTCGTTGTTGTTCATCAAGTTTATATAAAGATTTTGCGTTAGAAGCAATTGCTGTTATAAATCCTGCCGAAGAAGCGTGACCTATCCCTCGTGCTTTTTTGTTTTTTGTTTTTTTTTTGATTAATTCAAAAATATATATTAATATAATTATCATTCATTAAAAAAACTCTTTTGGAAAAAAAAACCCCCCCTAATAAATAAATAAATAAATAAAAACAATTTTCAATTACTGAATTTTTTAAATACCTCCTAAGCATAAACCGTTTTGGTCGGCTATTAAAACACCTTTCACTCCATCAGTTTTATACCTTTCATAAAACATAGACACGTACATAAATTTTAGTGGATAATTATAAACTCATTATTTTATTAAATATTTACTCACAATTTTTCAATCAATATTTCTATCTTATCCTCCATTGTATTTTGTTTATAAACGAAAAGGAAAAAGTTGGTTAAAAAAAGTACTGGGTAAAAACTTTTTTCATTTATAAATGAGATTTCCCTTATCATTCCCATCATATATATATATATATATGTATATTTGTATGGACATGTGATCAAAATTTTATTTACCACACGCATATTTAAAATTATGGTTGCTCCTTATCTAAACCCCTCTTCTTTTTGACCCAAAAAAATACAACAACAACAACCTGGGAAATAGTAAATTTAAGCGTTATGGTAATCAGAGTTTCTATAATAAAGAACAAATTTTTAAATACCTTTATTTTAATACCTTTATACCATCTTGGGTTTGGAATTCTTAAATTCTATACAAAAATTTTAAAAATAAAAATTCTATAAAAAAAAAGTCATATCAACCACCAGAAATTAAGGAATACCTCTACAAAATTCTTGTCGTCGGTGACTTGGGTACTGGAAAGACGAGTATCATTAAACGTTATGTTCACAACATATTCTCAGTGCACTATAAGAGTACGGTAAGTTAAAATGTAATGAGAGAAAAAATATCACTTTAGTTGCATTTTTTAATACTTTTTTACACTGAATTCTCAAGAATTCTTTATTTACCATTGGGAATAAATTTCATTGAAAGAATTCATTTTTTTTATCTATATTTAAACTTAATTTAATAATTTTTATCCTTATTTCATCCTCTTTTTTCCAAGATTGGTGTTGATTTCGCCCAGAAAGCTTTACAATGGTCACCAGACACGGTGGTCAGATTACAGTTATGGGATATCGCCGGTCAAGAACGATTTGGAGATATGACAAGAGTAAGATACAACTACTAATTTTATTAAAAACCTGGCCTACTTTTGAGAGTTAAACCTACCTACCTACCTACCTACCCTACCCTACCCTACCCTACCCTACCCTACCATACCCTACCATACCCTACCCTACTCTACTTGTGATCGGAAACCATTTTGACCGAGAAATCAACACACATTCCTTCTTATTGAATCATTATTGACTCATCCTGCCTCTTCACCCTATCAAAACATATCAAAAAAAAGGTTTATTATAAAGAGGCCTTGGGAGCCCTTGTGGTCTATGACGTCACTCGATCTTCAACATTTGATGGGGTCGCCAAATGGAAACATGATCTAGATTCGAAAGTTTCTCTTCCTAAAGCATGGGGTGGTGGACCAATTCCTGCCGTATTGGTGGCCAACAAAGTAAACTAATATTTTTCCGCTAATAATTTTCTTTTAAATTCATTCAATCATGAATTCATGACTCTCCTTCCCTGACAGTGCGATCTGTTAAAAGATAGTTACTCGTATAAGACCGAATCAGAAATGATCAAATATTGCGAAGAGAAAGGATTCGTCCATTGGTAAACATTGAAAAAAGTAACTATTGATTATATTAATTAAGAAACCTGAATTTACCATTTTTACTTTTTGTATTTACAGGTTTGAAACTTCGGCAAAAGAGAATCATAACGTTGATGAGGCTGCCAGATATCTGGTATCAGAAATCATGGATATTGAGGAAAAGAACCAAGGAAAAACACCAAAGGACTCTAACGGGACTATAAATCTTCATGATGAGCAGCGATCTCACTCTGAAGGCTGCTGTTAATCCACGAAAACATTGGTTTTGCCTTCATTTTGGACTTTACGGGCCGACTTTCGCATTTTACGTGAAAACTTTGAAATATTTTGGTTTCCCGAAAACCACTCTTTTTTAATTAATCTGGATCTTTATAATTAACATTGTAAATAATATTTATGAGACATGTAATTTGTTAACGTTGGTTTTATGCGTTTGAAAACTACATGCTAACGTTTTGAGAAATAAACATATTTAATAAGATGAAGCAAAAACAAATGTTGGTATAAATTTAATGATTTTTTTTTCCTTTTATTTTATTTATTATTATTATTATTATCTATTTTTAATTGTAAAAATAATTGTAAAATTATAGTTTAATTCTTTTTTAAAAAAAATTTATTCATTACTTTTTGTAATATTTATACTAGTAAAACTTGTTTGACAATAATAATTATAAAATCAATTATTTAATTTGATAATTATTTTGATTTTTAACATTAATTTTTTTTGAAAAAATTTTATTTTGTTTAGATTATTTTTGCAGTTTTATAATTTAATTTGTATTGAATATTATTTGTATATTTTTGTTTAAATGTTTTTATTATTTTAGAAATATAATTTAACCATTAATTATTATTATTATTATTATTATTATTATTATTATTGTATAATCCAATTATTATATATATTAAATATAAATTATATTGTAATTAATTATTTAAGTTAATTAAAAACCGTTTAAATAATTGTTTTTTAACAATAAATTTATTTATTTAAATTTTTTTTAATGATTTTTTTTTAATTATTATAATATATATTATTTAATTTAAATTTATTGTACCTTTTTTTTTTAATAATAATTTTAAATCTAAATTATTTATATTATTATTTTATTAAAAATACTTAAAAATATATTTTAAAAATAAATATATATAATAATAATTTTTAAAAATTATTTAATAAAAAATATAAACAAAAACATAATTTTAATTTATAAAAAATTAAAAAAAAAGTAAAATACTAAAGTATTAAAAATTAATAATATTAAATAATAAAATATAAAATAAAAACTTTTTTCTCTCCTTCGTCCAAAATTCCCTAAAAAGAATCAAAAAGTTTTTCTGAAAAAAGTTTTTTACAATTCAGTATGACAAATCCAAACCCTTTTTGCTTAATTACAAGGTTATTGTTGGCTGTAGTATTGCTGTAATAAAGAAGTCTGTTAAAGGCTTTAGTTCTGTTAATAGTGAAGAAAGTGTTAAAAAGAATATTGCTTTTAGGAAGAAAAGAAAAGGTGGTGTTTTGAAGGATGGTATTGCTAGTGAACTGGTCTTGTCTAAAAAAGCTGTTGGTAGTTTTTGAAAGTCTAAAGCTGATGATACCACTGAATCTGATAATGTTAATATAGAAGAGAAGTGCTTGGTAGAGAAAACCAGTATAGATTATGGTGAAAGAAGTTTGTTTATGAAAGGTGATTCTAATCAGATACTGAAGAGTCTAAGATTGGTAACCAAGAAAGCCGTGGATACACCATTGGAGAAAATCAATTTTTTGGATAATGTTAATGATGATAACATTCTGTTGGATACTCCAGTGATTCTCCCTTCCCTTCTAAAGAATCTGGTCAATGTTTTTGTTCAGAAATCTTTTGCTATGGATATTGAACTGGACAAAATGACTGGGAAATCTTTTCAGAAAAAGCTGATGGTGGTCAGAAGATTATTTTCAAAAGTCAATAAGAGGCTTTTACTCCTTCAAAATTTTCTGAGATCATCTGTGCTTCCTTTACTTCTGAAGCTAGTTTGGTACAGACTATGGAAAAGATGAGAGCAGTAAACATTTTAGTAAATACTGATCTCAAAAAATTAACTATTTGCTTAGATCGGGCTGTGGTGGTAAAGGAAATTCCAGTTAGAACTTTGGCTGAAACTGTGCATGCTGTGTTTTCTAAATTTGGTTCTGTTGTGTCAATCAAAATGTAATTAATAAGGCTGTGGCAAAAGGCTGTGGTTGAATTTGCCCAATCAGATCAGGCTGATTTGGTAGCAGCTAAATGATCCATTTTAATCAAAAAAAATGCTATGAGAGTGGTTAAGACTAATGCAGATAAGGAATCATGGAATACAAGGAATCAGCATAGGGCTTTGCTCTATATACTGCCAATAGACACTAATGCTCATGATATCTGGGACTTTATTGGCTCTGTGGGTGAGAAAACATGTGTCATCAATTGATATCCTATTATATATGCCTGAGCCAGGTGTGCTGTTGTGTGTTTTGACTCTGCTGTTTTAATTGATGCTGTCATGGAAATTACACTTGTTTTGAAGGGTGTCAATTTGTGCTGGTCTTACCTGAGTTCTGCTAAGTGTGCTAAGTGTGAGAATTTATGTCATACCTCTCTAAACTGTTCTGTGGGTGGAAATGTTTTTTCTGATGGCTCAGTTCGCAGAATACTGTCAAATGATGATAAAAGCAGACTAGCTTCTATTTATGCTAGATGCTTTGCATCTATCTCCTGTCCTGTTTTTTTTGGTGATGTCTCTTGGGCCAATATTGTTGGTAGATCTTCATTTCCTCCTCTCCCTGTATGCAATGGTTCAACTGTTTCTAGTGTCTTTTCGAAGATAAAACCTATTCTGATGGTGTCTGTGGAATTGAACAATAGGTTTGCTGCACTTGAATGTAGTCTTGTCAGTCTTGTAGAATGCATTAACAGGTTGGCTAAGAGATTGGACTCATCTGAGCCAATGGTTTCCTGGCCTAGCCCTGGATGTCAGCCATTGGTGACCTTTTCATTACAGAATCAAGAAGTGAATATAGTGATGAGTGAGAGTTTAGGTGTGACCACTAATGGTGAGGCTATTGCAGAAGTGAAGATTTTTAATTCTTTAGTTATTTCTAAAATAGAAAAAACTCTGAATAATCTCTCAATTATGGTTATAGGCCTCTCAGCCAAAATGGACAATGCTGGTTTGGTTCTTGTTATTTGTTTTTCTCAATAATAGATTTGGTTTGTAAATTTGCAATATGCAATATTTGTGGTATCAATGTCTCTACTAAGCAGGAAGATGTTGTTTATTGGCATATGGAATCTGGAAGTATGGTTTCTATTGTTACAAAAACAAAGTTGAGATCTAATGTCAGGCTTTAGATTATGAATAAGTTTGATGGGGTAAAAATCTTTTCTTCTGGTTTGGACAGAAAATTTCTTGGTGCTGGGGTAGCAATCATTATGAACAATTTTCTTGCACATTATGTTTTTAAGATTAAAGAAATTTCTGGTTGTCTTGTTTCTGTTTGGCTCCTTTTCAAGAGCAAGCTGTCAGTAGTGATTTTGGGCCTATATGCTAGTGTTTTTGCTGAAACCAGATTCGGCCAAGCTTGTAAGACCAACTCTGTTATTGCCAAAGCTGTTAATTTCTTTATATTCATGGTACTAAGTGGTGATTTTAATGAAAATGGATCCAGAAAGAGTACTAGTTTTAAGTTCTGCTTGGATTTGGAATTGGCCAATTCTTTTAGTGGTCACTTTCTGGTTAAAGCTTCTACTTAGGGCAATTCACAGAGTGCAGTGAAAATTATTGACTACATTTTCATGAGCAAAAATTTGTTATTTGTAGTAGCCAGTCACAAAATTGTGTCTGTTTCTGATTTCTTTGACATGGAGTATAATACTGTTTTGGTTTCAGTTGGTCTGGGTGGTCTCTTAGATGTCTGGCTTAATAGTAATTATAAGCAGGCAAATAAGAATAAATGGAAGTTTAAAATCAAGAATGCGGATGCTAATAAGTGGTCCTGCTTTAGAGCATACTTGCTAGACAGATTCTTGGAAAGTATGAATGTGTTCAATGATGCAAAGGCTAATAGAGATTTGGATACTATGTGGGAGATTCTTAAAGAGGTGGTTATAAGCTCAGCTGATAGTGTGTTTTCTAAGCATTGGTTTAGTGTGTTCAATTGTCAGAAAAATAGGCAGTCTTTGAGGTTCTTTAAGCTGGAATTGCTGGTGGCCAAGTTAATAAAGTGTTTGAGCTCAGGTTGGAAATCAGAAGCTGCTCGTCTTTTTGATGTGTGGTTCAATCTCAATGATAAGGGGGCCTTTAAAACCTGCACAATGTTTGATTGCAGTGAGAACAAAGAGAACATTTTGTGACATCTGTTAAAGGTCAAAAAATTGTACCAAAAGTCTAAATATTATGAGTTTAAGGTGGTCAGAGACATTTTAATCAGAGATGCAATTAACAAATGCATAGAAAACTTTAGCTTTAATAAAAGACATATGATCAAAAGTGTATTGAAATGGCCATTTAAAAAGATGGTACTAGACCATTTAATAATGGATGATAAGCTAATTTTGGAACCTAAAGAAGTGAAATCTACTGTTGATGTCATCATAAAAGGATAGACAAAAAAATAAGTTGCTCCCAATTCTCTGCCTGTTTACTGGTCTGATTAGTATGCCCTCTTGTCTTATGTTAATGATGATGTGTTTTCAAAAATCATGAATGTAATTGGATCAAATGAGTTTCTCTTAGTGGTCAAAGAACTGCCTGATGGGAAAGCTGCTGGCATTTTTGGCATTCCTAATAAGCTTTGGAAACATGGAGATGTTCTGGTTCTGGGTGGTTTGTTAGACATTCTTAATACATGTTTAGAGTTGGGTGCAGTTTTTTTACAGTAGAAGCAGGCCTGGATTTCTATGATACCAAAACCATATAATTGGGAAGGAATACTTACTAATATTAGACCTATAGTATTAGTTAAAACAGCTAGGAAGATACTATTAAAGATCCTTTCTGACAGAATATCTCTGGCCTGCAGTGAGTTTAATGTTTTTTGTGGAGACAATTTCTTGGTTTTAAAGGATACATCTACTCAAATTCTTATTTTTACCATTGGCTTAATTGTTGAGGATATACTTAAGAAAAACAGAAAACTGTGACTGGTACTTCAGAATATACAGAAGGCTTATGACTCAGTTGGATGGCCTCATTTGTAAAACAGTCTGACTAGAATCAAGATGTGCCCCTATTTTATTAATTTTTTGGAAACATACACAATAATTAGACCAACTGGATAATAACAGACTTTGGTCTTACTGATAAATATACTGTTCATGATGGGTTGAATCAAGGAGAAGTTTTTTTGCCACTGTTGTGAAAGATTTTTTATGATCTTTTGTTTTGTGAGGTCAAAAGACATGAACAATTGTGTGGTTATAAGTTGGATTCAAGATTTTTCACTAGGACCAGTAGAGCTGATTCCAAGAGTGGCAGGACTTTATTTTTTGTGGCTGGGACTTTTGTGAATAATACTATTTGGGTTGGAAATTGTCTGGTAGTGTTACTTATAGAATATAGAGAATATATTAGCATGTAAATTAGCCAATCAAGAATAGCCATAGTAAATGTGGAATTCCAGGATTCCTCTCAAGAGGGATCACAGGATTCCAGGAATTTCAGGATTCTCATACAAGGAATTGCAGTAGTGCTAGAAGTAAAAAAAACAGAATCCTTTAGTTAGAGATTTCCTAGTTAGATCTGATCTAAACAAACCTTCTATTCACAACTATTAATAAATAATTATTCACTATCTCAATCCACTCTTTACTATTAACACTTTATGTTGATAGTAAGTAATACTTAATCACATTGGAACAATAGCTCTTGATCATGGCTATTGATGAAATACTAACTTGCAATTGCTGTTGTTTATTTTCTTTATTTTCTTTTATTTTATTTTATTTTATTTCTTTGTATTTTTTTTTGGTTGACTAATTGATTAAGAATTAAGCACTGAGATACAGACATCATAGAAACTAGTAAAAAACCCATGAAACAAAGATAGAATACTCATAGATTTAAGGATAACTTACCAGGAGAATTACTGGCCACCACACTGAGAAAGAAATTCGATGAAATTGCGATTCTAAGAGGCTACTTAAAACAACTATTAAATCTCTGTCCATTATACAAAGAACTCCACAACAAAACTTTTAGATCAACAAAATTTTTAGATATCAACACCAGAATACCAACCAAGCACCAAGTTACAGATTTGTTATTTGCTTTGAGACCCCAAATAATCATTTGTAACATTTGGTGCTCCCTGTGAGGTATAATCTTACAGAAAACCAGCACCAACAACAATCATCCAAAAGTGGCAGAATCAGAAATTATAAGAGCAAACCATTTAGAATTTGCCAAATCTTTGTTTCAACAGTACAGCCAACCATTAAAATTAAACAATAACCATTTCTCAGCAGAATCAGCCTTTAACTTTTATGTCAATAATAAAATTACAGACTGCTTAGGAGGAACAGTTGACATTGAATCTGCAAGAAAAAACTTTTATACAGAATTATTTCAACATATTAGCCTACCAAAAAACTACAGTTTTGTATCAATCATTAGGGAAATTAATCAAACTATTGAAAGATACACACAACAACAATTCCCCATTACTTATGCAGACAAAGGCAAAAGAAGGTTGCAAACACTAGCAGTAACACCAAAACAAATACAACCACCCACTTGAAAGAAAACCAGAGTTGAATTACCAACAAACTTATTATATCACTATATAGCTAAAAGTGCCATTAACATATCATTAACAGGCACGTCTACATCACACACAACATTAACATTTGGACAACTCCTATTCCAAAGTAAACAAAAGAAAGCAGAATTACTAGGAACCTATGGTGATTATTTTGAAGGATTTAAATTGCAATTGCCAATGCCATTAGGATTCCAATCACTGTCACCTCAACCAGATTTTGAAAACATAAGTCCCTGGAAGATAACAGAATCAAAAAAAAAAGAAGAAGAAGAAGCTGAAGATCAGAAATTTACTTAGCAGAACCTGATTCCAGAAAACCTGAATATCGAACTTTCAAACTCAGCAAGATCCAAATTTAGAAAATCTGGAAGTCAAAACTCCTGAATTTTTAAACTCAGCAAAATCAGAATAATCGAAATTCTGACATTAATAACCAATAACACTTACCTTCAGTAATCGTTATCAATCAACCACCAATTGAACCAATTATTGAACTGATTCAATAGCCATCACTTCAACCATCCCAACAACCACAACAGCTGCTTCAATAACTGCAACAACAACTTCAACAACCAAACTTAGATCCAATGACCTATGCCCCAATAGCAAAACTCGAGAAATTCACTGGCAAAAAAGATGATGCCCAAATATGGCTCAACAACATTGAAAAGGCCATTACAGCCAATGGATGGAATGATGCAAGAACACTTCAAGCCATCCCTTATTTTTTACAGGATACTGCCGACTTCTGATATCAAAGTTTAGTCACCAAACTGCAAACATTCCAGGAATTTAAAGTTGCATTTTTGGGATATTTTAGTAATAATAATAGCATCAATCAATTGGCAAACACTTTTATCACTATCAAGCAAGAAAAAAATGAAGCAGTCACCACTTACCTAGGATGCTTCCATAAAAATCTGCACCAAATTCAGGCAATCCAGGCTGATTATTTTATAGTGCCACAAATCCTAAATCAATTTATTAGAGGTCTGCACAGTAGTATCCTCTAACGTGTACATCCAATGCATCCAGCAGATTTTCAAGCCACCATTACAAATGCCAGAGATTTTGAAGCAGCTGAACTCAAAGCTAACCACACCCAAGCTGTTAATTTAGTAATGAATGAATCATCTGAATTGGATTCCAAATTGAAACAATTCAGTGACTCAATCAATCAGAAATTAGAGAGATACTTAGCTAACAATTAGGCAATTTATTAATCATCACAATGATACAATAATTCTGGAAATGCGAATTGTTTCCAGAATCAGTTGCATCCATCATTCTCGACCAATCAACAGTGGCTGCAGAAGACACATGTTTGCCACTACTATAGTAAACAAAGACATTTGAAAGTCAATTGTAGGTTAAGAATAGAAAACCAACAATCAGGAAATCAATATTGAAACCCTGATTGCAGGTTTTCAACTCCGAGTTATCAATCAAACTCAGCAATATATCAACCAAATTACATACTCATAACGCAGTCACAAATTTATCAACCACCAATTTATCAGCCAACAACACCCATTATTTATCAACCACAGCTCCAACCCATTTATCAGCCACAGCCTCAGGTAATTTATCAGCCCCAAAAAATTCAAACACCACTGCAGAACTTACTTCAAAATGAAACCCAAAGGCCAAGACTGACACAACAAAGCTGGAGATTGTTGATAGTGGTCTATCAACTGATCTCCAGTTCCATGACACAACCATTAGAATCTTAACAATGAAATTTGGGCACCAGATACACCCAAAACCCAAGTCTCCAGAACTATTTAAGTCTTTTGATTACTCCAGAAGACACCCAACCCAATAATCTAGAAACCAACCAACAAGCAACACCTACCAGCAACATTCTACCAGCTACCATTATGGAAGACAAATCACTGAATGCCATCTTTCTGTTTGAACTCGAAAAACTGTTAACCACACCATTGTTTAGTGAAGCCACTCTTGAAGAAAAACTTATTACTACCATGTACACTGATGCCAAAGTTGATGGCCATCTCATCAAACTAATCTTAGATAATAGATCAGCTAACAGCATTATCACAAGACAATTTATGGACCAATTAGGTCGCCAAGTTGATTAAGCTGCCAGCACCAGAATTATAACAGCTAATGGAGCAACCAAAACTCTGATTGGCAAGATAGACGACTTACCTATTGAAGTCAACAGCATCATTGTACTGATTAAGATATTAGTCATGAAAGCCACTCAATACCAAGCACTCATTGGCAATGACTGGCTGTCTAAAACTCACACAATGCTTAATTGAAACACCCAAGAGCTCCAGCTTAGTCAGAATAATTGACACACACATGTACCAACCACATGTAGCCACTTCAAGTCAATCACTATGCCAATAACACCACTCATTAAGTTCAAAAAAGAAGAAAGAAAACCTATCTAGAAAGTCTATCAAGTCTCTTGGGCCAATACAGAACACAACAAACTGCTGCCAATACCATCATAAGATGACAAAGAAAAGGAAAAAAGAGAAAAAAAACTTACTGGGAAAGCCAACCAAAGTTATTGGGACAGTAGTATCCAAAGCAAGCAGTCACCAATTTGGACTTGAAAAGAGAAGGGAAAAGAGAAAAAGGAAGAACCAGAACCAGATACCACCTCAATATATACTCCATATACTTACTCTCAACCACCACAATTGTATTATCGACGACCAAAGCTCATATGTGTTAATTATAATAAGGAATTGTCATCAATGAGCACATGCTATGGAGACGATGAAAAATACTGAACAGTAACTAAATTTTATTGCCACTCATGTGTTATTGAACACTTTGGAAGACCAAAATGAGTTAGAAAATAGGATAATAAGCCATGTTTGGCTTGTGATGAAACTTTCCTTGACAAAGAAATGTAGAATAACATTTCTGGGAGAGAAAAAACATGTGACAAATCATGTCAGTACACAATTTTCATAAACAACTGGATAAGAAAAAGAATGCTCATAGATGCTGCCTGAAAATAAACAGTCAAACGCTTGGATGGATGTCCACATAACAATGATGAAATATGGTGAATAGCTTTCGCTAAAATCAAAGGAGCATTACTAAAAGAAATAAGGATGATCAAAAATAACCCTCCCAAGCCCATAAAACTTGACTGGGACTCAGAACCAGTCATAAATTTTTTGAATCCAAAACAATTCCATGAACATTACCAGAAATTAGCACCCACTAGAAAAAAACAAGAGCAATAGTTAGAAGAAATAAATACAAGACTATGTAACCATTGTTTAATCTCATGTGACTTTCAATATTGTAATGAGTGTGATCTTATTTACAATCTACCAATCCACATGATCTACACAATTCTAGAAGAAAAGAAACCAATCAACAACTGTGCATCAGAATCGGAATCAACTTTCAATCCTAATTTAAACTCCAACATTGATAACAATAAAAACAATGGTTCTAGCTCTGCTCAATATGGCAATAAAAAATATAGTGATTTGAACTCCAATTTAAATCCCAAAACATATATTGCACTCCCTGATCTCACCAAAGAACAGAAACTTAAATGGTTTAGCAATAATAATGAAGGTATTATGCCAGAATGCATGCATAATACTGATGTAGGATTTGATCTGAAATATTTGAAATAAGATCCCATCAAATTGGAACTTCATTCATACATCTGCATTGATTTCAAAATAGTACTGGAAATCTCAGCAACAACAATAGTTCAGTTAGCATCTAAGAGTAGCTTAGCCAAAAAGAAAATCAACATTAAAGAAGAAATAATTGATGCAGGATATGTAGGAAATATTATTGCAATGCTATAAAATGACTCAGAAAAAATATATAGCATAAATCCAAATAAAAAGATAGCACAGGCAATATTCCTGTTTCTGGTTAAAATAGCTCAATTAATATCAGTGGAAAACAGAAAAGAATTAGGAATTACAGCTAGAGAGATACAAAGATTCAGATCAACGGATAGAATAGATGTACCAGTTAATATGGCAGAAGAAGAAATTATTGACAAAGAAGAAATTATATTCACTTGTCAATTAATTTCCATTCCACTATATAACCAGTATATGTTAACCATAAAAAGAAAAGTAAAAGATCAGATACAGATTTTTGAGACAAAAGCAACACTTTGTAAATCAGGAAAGATCAGATTAGTCAATCTACACATACCAGCCAAAAACCACAGCCACATCAAAATTTCTATTTACAACAATATGAGAGACATTATCGAGATACCAGAAGGAACCACCATTGGATACTTGACCACAGAAATTAAAAACCAACTTTCAGACATCATTTCAGACTTTCTACAACTTTGCAGATATGTGGATATTACATTACAAACAATATATAGATGAAATGAATGTTATTTGCTCCAACCAGAACAATTAGAACAAATAAACATGGGAAACTTAGATTTACTACAATGTATACAACTTAAGATGTTACTCAACAATTTCAGTAACATCTTTGCCAGTGAAAACGAATTTGGCAGAACTAACATCATCCAGCATCAAATCAAGACTGAAGATACAATGCCAATTAAACAAAGAGCATACAGAATACCACCAGCCAGCCATAAGATCATTTATCAAGAAATTAATTGGATGCTTGACAACAGGTTAATTTAGCCATCAATAAGCTCATGGTCATTGCCAGTAATACTAGTCCATAAAAAAAATGGGAAAATTCACTTTTGTGTAGATTACCAGAAATTAAATAGAGTAACCAAAGAAAATAGCTATCCAACTCCAAAGATCCAAAAATTGTTCAATGCTTTTGGAAAAAAGAAATGATTTTCAACATTAGACTTAGACAATAGTTATTAGCAAGTAATTATGAAACCAGAAGACAAAGAGAAAACAGCTTTCACAACTCAGGAAGGAAATTTTGAATTTGAAATAATGCCATTTGGCTTGATGAATGCTCCAGCAACATTCCAACAACTTATGGAAATTGTTTATACTGGACTACTATAGAAATCAGTAGTCATATACTTAGATAACACCAATGTGTTCTCGAAAACATTTGATAATTATCTGCATCATCTCCAACAAGTGTTTGAAAGACTAAAAAGAGCTGGACTAAAGCTAAATGCAACCAAATGTTTCTTTGGAAAAACTGAACTCAAGTTTTTGGAACATAAGATAAGCAAAGATGGAATCAAAACAGATACAGACAAGATTGAGATTGTCAAGAACTTTTCAATACCAAATAATCTTACAAAATTAAAAACATTCTTGGGATTTGCTGGATACTACTGCTGTTTTATCAAGAACTTTTCCAAAATAGCTTAACCACTACACCAACTCCAAACAAAAAAAACCAAATATGAATGAATGAAAATTCAGCAAGAAGCTTTTGATATATTAAGAAGAAAGCTTATTTAAGCTCCAATACTAATCTATTCAGATTATAGCAAGTTATTCATAATCATAATAGATGCATCTGGTCAAGCATTGGGAGCAGTATTGTTTCAAAAAAAACTGGACAGATGAGAACATCCAGTAGCTTACACAAGTAGAAGCTTAAGTCCAGCTAAGAAGAACTATAGAACTCCAGTACTGAAACACTTAGCTATCTATTGGGCTGTTATCAAATAGAAAGAATACTTGAGTCAAAAGTTTGATGTGTATACTGATTACAAAGAATTGACTTCAATTCAGAAATAAGAGTTTGCAGATGACCACCATGTCAGATGGAAAATAGAACTTTTACCATTTAATTATACAGTTTATTACAAAAAAGAAAAAGAAAATGGAAATGCCAATAGATTGTCACAAATGAGACAAGTCTAAAAACATTTCAACCCAAAAATATAACAAAAGATAAATATACAAAAATACTAATAACTTCAACATTATATAAATACCCAATTGTTCAAGAAGAAATTATCTCAACAAGAACAAAGGAACATAAAACAACAATCAAAATATTTTATCAATCATCAAAATATACTTTATTAGAAGAACAGAAGAAATTCAGATCAACCAACCAGAGTAGTCACAAAACCAGAGAAAGAAACAATATTATTCAACATGTACTCAGATCCAACAGCAGGACATTTTCATAAAAAAGCAACCATAGAAAAAACCAGAAAGAGATACTATTGGCTATCAATGTATCCAAACATTATCCAATATGTTCAAAATTGTGATGCTTGTCAGAGAAAAGGAAGAACAAAATCCAGTGAACCATTAAGACCAATCAAAGTGAGACAACCATTTAATCACATTGAAATTGACTTAGTTGGATCATTAACAATCACCAGCAGAAGCAACAGATATATTACAATAGCCATGGACTATCTTATTAAATAGCCAGAAGCAAAAGCCATTTAAAGAGCAGATGCAAAATCCATTGCTGAATTTGTTCATTAAGATTTGATCTGTCAATACAGATGTCCAAAAAAACTACTATCAGATCAGGGAACTCACTTTGTAAATAGAACATTGACAAAATTAAGTTAAAAATATGGGATAAAAAGATTATTATTATGACCATACCATTCACAAACAAATGAGTTAGTTGAAAGGTTTAACAGAACATTGTGTAAAGCAATTGCCAAGATTAGTTAAGAAAACCAGGACAAATGGAACTTGTTTATATCATCAGTATTATTTGCTTATTGGACAATAAAGCAGAACACTACACAAGAAACACTATTTGAATTAGTATACGGTAGAACAGCAACATTACCAATTAAAATAGAAATCAACACCTATCTAACAAAACCAATAACTGAAGATAAATTTTAGGAAATATTGCTAAGAAGAACATATGACTTGATAGAAATGCTAGAAAACAAACAATAAAAAGCAGCTGACAACATCCAAAAGTCACAAGAAAAACAAAAAGAAAAACACAATAACCAATTACCAGAGAAACCAGTTGAATTCAAGATTGAAGACAAAGTACTTCTACATCATACCAAAATGAAAAAACAATGGAGTAGAAAATTTGACCCCAAATGGGACAGACTATTTCACATAGAAGAAATTCTTGGAAATAGAGCTTATAAATTAAGATAGGACAACAAAATTTTAGCCAAAGCAGCATATAGTGATTGACTGAAACCATATTACCATATAGTGTCACCATCCACCAGTAATATTCCACAATTAGGAGTGCAGAGAATATTAGTCCAACCAGATGAGATTTCACAAGATCTGGAACCAATCATAATTATTGAACCAAACACGTAAAATTGAATAATAATAAAGTATATAAGACATGGTAAATATGATGGAAGACTTCAGAAAAATGAAAATTACTGACAACATCCACTCACTAGCACAACAACTTTTCCAACTGATTCAACAACAGAATATAGAAATTACTATCAATCAAACAAACTATTTGATACTGAAATACCAGAAAAATACCCAAATACAAAAGTCAAAAGAAAACAGAAAACACTATCAATAAAATGGTTCTGAAAATAAAATTAGCATTAGAAGAACCAATAAGTGTCACCATATATTAAAAGTTGACCAAAGAAACTTGGAAATAGTGAATACATGAATTTCCAAAAAACTTTTGTTATTTCCACTTGGGATAACACTTAAATATTCAGAACTTATACACAGACAAAACAAAATGATTATTTAACACAACAATATTGTAACAACTAGAACAATTTGTGGGAAAAAACAATTTGACTACATAAGCAAGAGCTATCTATCAGCTACATACAGAATTCCAAGACAGACCAGAAATCTTACTTAATCTGGAATTGGACTTCATTATAGTTAACCAAATGGGAAAAATAACCAACACCCAATTTGAAAAATTACAGAACAAAATAACCCAAGTAATTCTCGAAAAAAAAGTTCAAGAAATACTCAAAGACAGAGAATTAGAGTTAGAAGATTTAGGAGATTTTGACAGAGCTCAATATTAAAAAGAAAGGAATAATATTACTTATAGAATATAGAGAGTATATTAGTATGTAAATTAGCCAATCAAAGGTAGTCATAGTAAATATGGAATTTCAGAATTCCTCTCAAGAGGGATTGCAGGATTCCAAGAATTTCAAGATTCTCATACAAGGAATTGCAGGATTCCAGAATTCCAGGATTTTTCTCAAGAGAAATTGCAGGATTCCAGGAATTCCAAGATTCCTGATGTGAAAAATTGAAGAATTGAGGAATCTCAATTATGTATATATAGCAATAGTGCTAGAAGTAGAAAAGACAGAATCCTTTAGTTAGAGACCTCTCAGTTTAGATCTGATCTAAACAAACCTTTCATTCACAACTATCAATAAATAATTATTCACTATCTCAATCCATTCTTCATTATCAACACTTCATGTTGATAGTAAGTAATACTTAATCACACTGGAACAATAGCTCTTGATCATGGCTATTAACAGAATACTAACTTGCAATTGCTGTTGTTTATTTTCTTTATTTTTTTTTATTTTTTTTTATTTCTTTGTATTTTTTTTTGGTTAACTAATTGATTAAAGATTAAGTGCTGAAATACAAATGTCATAGGGACTGGTAAAAGACCTGTGAAACAAGAATAGAACACTCATAGATTTGAGTATAGCTTACCAGAAAGATTACTGGCTACCATGCTGAGAAAAAAATTTGACAGAATTGCGATTCCAGGAGGCTACTGAAAACAACTATTAAATCTCTGTCCATTATACAAAGAACTCCACAACAAAATCTTCAGATCAACAAAACCTTCAGATATCAACACTAGAATACCAACTAAGCACCAAATTACGGATTTGTTATTTGTTTTGAAACCCCAAATAATTATCTGTAACAGTGGTTACACAACACATTTTGGACATTGTAAATAAATTTTTTTTAATCAATAATATTGCTATTAACACAGACAAAATGGTTGTCATTTCTATTAATCAAAAAGCCAGAGAGGTTTTACTATCAATCAGTGGCTTTGAGATATTTGTTGCCAAAAAGGGTGTGTTTTACTGATACTTAGGAATTTTTTTTTCTAGGGATGGCTTGTCAAAGCCAAGTTTGGCCAAAGCTCATTCAGATATCAAGTTCTTTTCAAATGTGGTTTTAAGGAAGACTATTACTGAGAAGCAGTTTTTATATTTGGTTTCTGCTGTTTTGCAGTCTATAATTGGCTATAGACTGCAGTTTAGTTGTGTTTCCAAAGGTGTATGTGAGAAGTGGGACAAAATGTTGAGGAAGAGTTTAAAGCTTAAGGCCAATTTGCTCAAGGATTTTCCAAATAAAGCTTTGTATCATCCAGAACTATATGGTTTAAAAACTTTTAAGCAAGTACTGGCTAAGAATTTGCTAGCTGGCTTGGTTAAATTCACTAATGCTAATGGAATTCTCAGTGAATTATTTAAACACAAAGCCATGGAGTTGTAGATCATTAGCTGGATGCCCCAGCACTCTCTTAAATTTCTGATTAAGTTGTTGATTGATCTTGTGAATTGCTTTTTGACTGGTGCAACATGTGCTCTTAAGTTGTGTAATCTATCATTGGGCAGTAATCTGCCTAATGTTTTTCAGGCCAGAAATAGTATTGTAGTCTTGGATGTGCTCAGTTTTGAGTCTTATTTGGGCATAGTGAAATCTCTTAAAAGATATGGTATTGTGTTTGCAAACCAGCTTTTGGACTGTCATAACAAGTATTTTATGTAGAACACTTTTTGCAGATGGAAAAAGCTGGATCCTAGAGATCCGGTTTCCATCTGGTTTGTTTCTTTGGCCAAATTTATTGTTAAAGATGGCTTGTTGAATTGTGTACTGCTGTTTCCTCATTCTGTTTCTACTGACTCTTCTTGTGACTTTGGTTATGTTGGTGAGCATCTGCTGAATTCCGGGTTGGGCTCTATAACTATTTACACAGATGGTTTTATCAAGAATTTAGGTTTGTTGGGTGCTTATGGTGGTGCCACCGCCTATTTTCTGAATATAGATACTAGTGTTGGAATTAAGATGGATGGGTTGCTATTATCAATTCTGGTAGAACTGCAGACTATTGCACTTGCTTTGAAGTGTGTGCTTGCTTCTCAATCTGTTAACTTGTATATGAACAGCCAAGCTTTACTGGACCTGTGCAAATCTGCTAGTGGTTTGGCTGGTCCTGACTTTTGTGACAAATGCTGAATTGAGAAGGAACATATCTGTCATGTCATTTCCAAAAAAAGTTTATTAATTACTTAGAATAAGGTCAAAGGCTATTCTGGTGTAGTTAGAAATGAATGTGCCAATTTCTATGCTGATGCAGCTGTCACTTCTGGGTTCTTTCTGTCTCTTATGGTACCTTATCATTTTCTTAATGTTGAAAGCAGATCTGTTTCTGGAAATACTTGTCATGTTGCCAAAAAATTATTCAATACTGTTCACTCTGTTGGTTGAGAGGCCAGATGTGTTGGTGGCATTATTAGTGTGAGTCTTAGTAGCCACTTTGATAAAGTTAAGACTTTTTGTGTTTGGCATTCTGATGGCAGGATCAGATTTGGCTACACTAGTACTGTGTCGGCAACACTTTGGTCATACTTCATAAAAGTGCTCTATCATTGCTTGCCAATGGCCATAAGGAAAAAAAAGTATAATTTGAATTATCTAAATATTGCCTGTATTCAGTATGGTTTAGTAAAGGACTCTGATCATGTTTTTTCTTGCATTTGTGATGTCAATGTTTGGGATACTTTATTGTCTGATGCTACTTTGGAGTGGAATGAGTTGTTGGGCACTTTTGTCAATAAAAATGCAGTCGCTAATTTACTGCTTGAGACTGCTTCTTCTATAGACTTGTTCACAGCACTGGCTAAGAGTTTTGTTCTAAAGAGTTGGATGGTTGACACATTGGGCCATTTGAATGCTGATTCTAGTGAGGGTGCATTGATTGTCAATTTCATTTATCATTTTGCTGAGAATTATAGGTCTGCCATTTGGCTGCCTGCAGCTAAGTTGAAGTCCTATTATGAAAAATATAATTTCTTGCCATGTGATGGCTCTTCCATTTCTTTGGTGTCTGATTTGTCTTCATTGTGGTCTGCTGGAACAATTAGAGATTTTAGGTTCAGGTTAGGTATCTATGTGTGTTTTGGGTTGTATTTATGTTTAACCAGATCAGATTTTGGTTTTTTGTGTGATGTTCCTGTGGTAAAAAATCTAGATATGTAATGCTGTCTTGATTGGTTTAAGTGGCTGATTATGTGTAGAAAAGACATGAATCATGCTTAATTTAGATTATGTTGATCTATGTATTTAGATAGTAGTTGGACTACACTTGTAAAACTTCTAATAAAAAAATATAATATAATATAATTTTAATAATTTCAATTATAATATTTTACATATAAAACTTGAAATACAAATTTATAATTTTTATTAAATATTAAAGTAATAATTATTTATTGAAAAAAAAATTTTTTTTAATTAATAAAATTAATAGTATTTTTATTTAATTAAAAATATAATTTGTTTTAATTTTAAAATTAATAATAATTAATTAAAACCAATTTTAATAAATATATTATTACTATTATTATTTAAATAAATAGTGTTTGGTGTTAGTTTTGGGTTTCGTAAGTCTTGTCTGTTTTTTTCAGGTATTGAGGACATGGTCTCTGTTCATATAGATGCCTAGTGTTGTCTTGATTGGCCTGAGTGGCTGGTCACGTGTAGCAAATACATGATTTGCACTTAGTTTAGATTATATATGTAATGTATAGTACTAGGCTATATTTGGACTTCACTTATTAAAAGGAAAAAATAAATAAATAAATAAAAATTATTGTTTATAACTAAATTTAAATTAAATATTATAATTAATATAATTATAATTTAACTAATATAAATATTAAAAAATTAAATAAAATTAATATTTTATTTTATATCAATTAAAATACACAAAATTAAAAACTATATTATTAAAAATGATAAAACTAATACTCTTATCTTATAAACCCAAAATTTTGAAACTTTTTTTAATAGCTTCAAACAAGTAACAATATCTAAATTACATGTAAAAACATGATCTAAAAACTTTACTTTACTTTATTTTACTATAATAAAATTAAATTATTTTAAAGTATTACTTATTATATAACTATTTTTAAATAACAATAAAAAGTTTTTTATAAATAGTTTTTATAATATATATACATAAATTACCAGTATAATTATTGGTAAAACTTGAGTTTATATTTGAATTAAGTTGTTATATAGTTAATATATAATACTAATTAACTTTACTAATTATATTATAAGAAATTATATCTTTATTAGAACTAATTTTTTACTTAATACTTTTAATTAACTTATAAATTTGATAAATAAAATGATAAATATTGCTTAATATAGTTATATTTTTGACTTGAAAATAATATTTCTTAATTAAAACAGAAAGAAAAATAAAAATAAAATAGTAATACAAATCAATTTATTAGCAATTATATTATTAGATATACTTAATCTTAAATTATATTACTAAAATATTTTTATTGTAAATAAAATTAGAAATCTGTTTTTTTTTAATCTAATAGTTATTACAAATATCAAATTTACATAAATTAAGCTTTAAAATACAAATATTAATAGTTTAATTGTCTAAATAAATAGTAATAATATTAAAAAAATATAATTAAAAGCCAAAACAATAGTCTGTAGTTTGATAAGTATTAATAATATCAATTCAGAAACTTAAATGTTAATATTCAAATTCAAATCATTAAAATATGTAGCAATTCCATAAATAATATCACAAAATGTTAATTTTTTCAATAAATTATTTATAAAAACATTAATAATTAGTAATTGTATTTTTGTTAAGCTTTTTCTAATTACTAACAAGTTATTAAAATTTAAAATACTATTTTAAAAAACATTACACTGAAAAAAAAAGTCTGTTTACAAATAAATTTTTATTGAAAAAACTAAGTAATAATAATAAATTAATAAGATATTAAATTTCTAAGATTAAGTTTTTTCTATTGTTAAAATGGTTTTCAATTAAAAACTTTGTTTTGTTTATTAAATAACTACTTTTTGAATACTATTCCAAATTTTTTTAAAAAATAAACCACATTATAATACAAATTTTCATTCAAAATGTTTAAATAAAAATATTATTTAAGTTCAAAAACATTAAAAAAATAAAACAAACTAATAATATACTGTATTTTAATATAATCTTAACTATATTTGTCAAAAAATTATTGATTAGATTAACATTTAATAAAATATTGCAAAAAGTTTAACAAAACCTAACTTAAAAATCTGGAAATTCATAAATTTATATTTAAAAAATTCATTAATAATACTAAACATTTTTGAAAAAAAACCAAAAATATTATTTTGTTTTTAGTCTAAATCTGTTTAAATAACTTAAAACTATATAACAGTAATTAATACAAAGTTTTATTTAAAAAGTTCTTAAAAAAATTTGTCTTATATCTCAAATTTTTACATATTATTATATTCTATTTTTAGCACATATTTTTTAAAATATAATCAAACTGTAATTTATAATTAATAATTAATTAAAACAAAGCAAAAACTAAATACAAAAATTGGTTATTAAAGATTGTTTTTTTTAAAACTATATTTGCAAAAAATTTTACATTTAAATAGATTTTAAATATGCTAAGTTTAAACAAACTATATATAAATCAAAAAATTTTTAGTCAACAATTTATTTATTTTTTTACAATTACAATTAGCATATTATTAATAAGCAAATTATTATTAATAATATATTTGTTAATAAAAATAATTACAGTTTTATTATTGTTAATAAAAATATTACTAATTTTAAAAAATTTACTAATTATATTTAGAGTATATTATATAATAGCATAACTATTGTTGATTCAAATAGTATTATTTACAAAAACATTATTACTTAAAAAAAGAAAGCCTATTAAAGAAAGAAAAAAAAACGTAACCTGAAAAAAAATGTGACGAAATGTGAAGGGACACAGAATAGTGTGCAATAACATTGGATAACATGTTATAACATTGGATAACACATTATAACATAGGATAATGCATTATAACATAAGATAATGTGTTATAACACAGGATAACATAGAATAACGTTGTTACAAGTGATTATTTCTGGTGTAAGAATAAATAACAAACCCATAACTTAGTGCTCAAAAGCTATTGATTTCTGTTAATGTTGGTAATCTGAAAGTCTTATACAATCTGAAGGATTTTGGTGGAGTTTTTTGTATAATGGACAGAGATTCAACTATATTTGTAATAGTCTTCAGAATCACAATTCCATTAAATTTCTTTCTCAGCGTGGAGGCCAGATTTAGTCTGGTAGTCATGCCCTTCTGGTAAGCTATCTGATAATATATAAAATTCTATCCTTATTTCTGGGTCTTTTACCAGACTATTCGTGACATTAATAACTCAGCACTTCTAATCCTTAATCAATTAGTATACAACAACAAAACAACACAAGAAAAGAAAAAAAAAGAAAAAAAAGAAAAAAAAAAATGAAATAAAGAAAATAAGCCAAGGTAATTTTGATTTGTATCCCATTAATAGCCATGATCAAGAGCTATTGTTCCAGTATGGTTAAATATGTGCTATTATCAACAAGAAATGTTGATAGTTGGGAAGAAATTTGAGATAGTAAATAATTATTTATTTGATATTTGTGATGTAGAAGATTGCTTAAAGAAATCTAAACTTCTGAGATCTGTCTTTTCAGCTTCTAATCTTACTGCTATATATACATAATTGAGATTCCTCAATTTCTCAATTCCTTGCAACAGAAATCCTGGAATTCCTGAAATCCTGTGATTCCTAATGAGAGGAATCCTGGAATTCTGGAATCCTGCGATTTCTCGTCAGAGAATCCTGAAATTCCTGAAATCCTGCAATTCCTATGAGAGGAATCCTGGAATTCCATATTTACTACATCTTCATCTGATTGGCTAATATCTACTGACTAATAATACTATATTTTTTATATTCTATGAATAACATTATTCTCTTCTTTTAATATTGAGCTCTGTCGAAATCTAATTTCTTTAATTTCCCTTCTTGAATTATTTCTTGAACTTCTTTTTCAAGTATAATTTGTGTTATTTTAGTTTGTAGTTCTTCAAATTGGGCATTGGTCATTTTTCCCAATTGATTACTCGTAATTGTATCCATGGCTGTATTGAGTAAAATTTCTGGTCGATCCTGAAATTCCATATATAGCCAGTAGATGGCTCAAGCTTGTGTGGTTAGATTGTTATTTTCCATAAATTGTTCTAGTTGTCTCAGTATTGTTGTGTCAAATAACCATTTCGTTTTGTTGGTGTACAAATTCTGGATATTTATGTATTGTCCCAAGTAGAAATAACAATAGTTTTTTGGAAATTGTTGCATCCACTAAGTCTAAGTTTCTCTGGTAAGGTTTTGGTATAATCTGACTATTTGTTGTTTATTTATGGCCAATTTTATCTTGGTTATGATTTTGTTAACAACATTTTCAAGTCTTTTCTGTGCTTTGTGTTGTAGTATCTTTGCCATATTTTTGTAACAAATGGTTTGTTGATTGATTGTAATTTCCATTTCTTGGTGTTGGATCAATTGAAAGAGTTGTTGTGCTAGTGAGTGAATGTTGTTGGTTATTTTCATTTTTCTGGTATCTTTTGTCGTGTTGACCATGTCTTTATATACTCTTTTGTTGTTCAATTTTATGTGTTTGGTCTAATGATTATGATTGGTTCCCAGTCTTGTGGAATCTCATCTGGTTGAACTAGTATTCTTTGTACTCCCAGTTGTGAAATGTTATTGGTAGATGCTAATGCTATCTGGTGATATGGTTTCAGTCAATCACCATGTGCTGCTTTGGCTAAGATTCTGTTGTCCAGTCTTAATTTGTAAGCTCCATTTCTTAGAATTTTTTCTATGTAAAATGGTCCATTCTATTTGGGGTCAAATTTCCCACTCCATTGTTTTTCTGCTTTAGTATGATGTAAAAATACTTTGTCTCCAATCTTGAATTCAACTGGTTTGTCTGGTAGTTGGTTATCATGCCTTTCTTTTTGTTTTTCTTGTGCCTTTTTAATGTTATCAGCTGCTCTTTGTCACTTGTTTTCTAGAGTTTCCATCAAATCATATGTTCTTCTTAGTAATGTTTCCTAAAAATTGTCTACAGTTATTGGTTCTGTTGAATAAGTGTTAACTTCTATCTCGACTGGT
This sequence comes from Geosiphon pyriformis, assembly GCA_016748015.1. Lineage (NCBI taxonomy): Eukaryota > Fungi > Glomeromycota > Glomeromycetes > Archaeosporales > Geosiphonaceae > Geosiphon > Geosiphon pyriformis. The sequence goes on along the minus strand of JAAOMT010000436.1, from coordinate 92,780 downwards.
AGTGTTGCTGTTCTACTGTATACTAATTCAAATGGTGTTGCTTATGTAGTGTCTTGCTTCATTGTCTGATAAGCCAATAGTATAGATGATATAAACAAATCCCATTTGTCTTGGTTTTCTTGGCTGAGTTTCACTATTGCTTCACATAATGTTCTATTAAATCTTTCAACTAATCTATTGGTTTGTGGATGGTATGGTGATGATAGTGGTCTCTTAATTCCGAATCTTTGGCTTAGTTCTGCTAATGTTTTATTCACAAAATAGGTTCCTTGGTCTGATAATAATTCTTTTGAACATCTATGTCGACAAATCAAATCTTGATGGACAAATTCGGCAATGGATTCTGCATCTGCTCTTTGAATTGCTTTTGCTTCTGGCCATTTTATAAGGTAGTTTATGACTACTGCAATATATCTGTTGCCTCTGCTGGTAATTGTCAATGGTCCGACTAAATCGATTCCAATGCAGTCAAATGGTTGTCCCACTTTGATTGGTCTTAATGATTTGCTGGGTCTTGTTCCTCCTCTTTTTTGACAAGCATCACAATTTTGTACATATTGTATGATGTCTGGATACATTGATGGCCAATAGTATCTCTTTCTGGTTCTTTCCATAGTTGCTTCTTTATAAAAATGTCCTGCAGTTAGATCTGAGTGCATATTGAACAGTATTGTTTCCTTTTCTGGTTCTGTAATTACTCTGGTTGGCTGATTTGAATTTTTTCTATTTTTTTGATAAAGTATATTTTGGTGGGTGATAAAATATTTGGATTGTTGTTTGATCTTCTTTTGTTCCAGTTGAGATAATTTCTCCTTGAACTGTTGAGTATCTATATAATGTTGAAGTTGTTGATATTTTTGTGTATTCATTTTTTGTTATATTTTTGTGAGTATTGTTTTGGTTTTGTTATATTTTTGGGTTGAAATGTTCTTAGATTTGTCTTATTCACGATAAACTGTCGGCATTTCCATTGTTATTTATAGAAATATAGGAAATATATTAGCATGATTATTAGCCAATAAGAAGTAGGCATAGTAAATATGGAATTCCAAGATTCCCCGACAAGGAATCGTAGGATTCCAGAATTCCAGGATTTCTCTTAAAGCAATCACAGGATTCCAGAAATTCTAAGATTCTTGTTATGAAGAATCAAGGAATTGAGGAATTTCAATTATGTATATATAGCAGCAGGATTAGAAACTAAAAAGACAGACCTCTTAGTTTAGATTTAATCTAAGCAATGCTCCAAATCACAAGCATCTAATAAATAACTATTTGTTATCTCAAATCCATTTCCACTATCAACACTTCATGTTAATAGTAATTGATACTTAACCATACTGGAACAATAGCTTTTAATCATGGCTATTGACAGAATACTAACTTGTAAATCGCCTTAGCTTATTTCTTTTCTTTCTTTATTTTATTTTTTTTTCTTTATTTTTTTGCTTTGATTTTATTGTTGTTTACTAACTCTATTGAGGATTAACGCATGAAGCACTAACGTCAGGATAAACGTGACTGGTAAAAGACCCAGAAATAAGAATAGAACACTCGATTGAGAATAGCTTACCAGAAGGAATACTGGCTATCAAGCTGAAAAAGAAATTGATGAAACTGCGGTTTCAGGAAGCTACAGATAAAACTATCACCATTGAATCTCTGTTCATTATACAAAGAACTCAACCAAATCCTTCAGATACAAAACCTTCAGATACCAAATCTTCAGATTATCAACAATGAGAATAGCTTTGAGCACCAAGTTATGAGTTTGTATTTAATTCAACAACAGAAATTGTTACCTGTAACATTTGGTGCTCCCTGTGAGGTATAATCTTACAAAGAATCAGCACCAACAAACACTATCCAAAAGTAATAGAATCAGAAAACATAGGAGCAAACCATTTAGGATTCACGAAATTCCTATTTCAACACTATTGTCAACACTTGGGATTAAACCACAATCATATATCCGCTGAATCAGCCTTTAATTTCTATGTCAATAAAAAAATTTCCTCTTTGTTAGGAACACCAGTGAATACTGAATCAGCCAGGGAAACTTTCTACAAAGAATTAATTCAAAATACCAACCTGCCAACAAATCACAATTTTGCCTCCATCATTACTGAGATCAACAAAAAAATTAAACATCACACCCAACAAAAATATCCAATTACTTATGCCAGTAAAGGCAAAGGAAAACTACAAACACCAGTGGTAATACCCAAAAGAATACAACCACTCACTTAAAAGAAAACAAGAGTTGAATTACCAACTGTTCCATCCTATCACTACATACTGAGAAGCGCCATCAATATAACATTATCAAGTGCACCCACATCAAACGCAATATTAACATTCAGACAATTCTTATTCCAAAGTAAACAAAGAAAAACAGATCTACTAGGACCATACAGCAAATATTTTGAAGGATTTAAGTCATGATTACCAACACCATCAGAAATTCGATCATTGCCGCCTCAACGGGACTTTGGAACCACTACCTCATGAGAACTATCTGAAGAAGAAGAGGAAAAAGAATCAGAAGATCAAAAATTTACTTACCAAAACCCAATCTTTGAAAACCCGGAATTTGGAACCCCGAATGTTCAAACTCAGCGAGAAAATCCGGAAATCAAAACTCCGAATATTTAAGCACTGCAAAATCAAAACCCCAAAGTAATTAATCAACACTTATCTTCAGTTATTGTCATCGATCAACCACCAGTTGAACCAATTGGTCAGCCCATCCAAATACCAAATCAACAAACTCAACAACCACCTCCAGTACCACCTCAACAACAACAACAACTTCCATCACAGCAACAACAACAAATGGCGTACGCACCAATCGCAAAGCTCGACAAATTCACTGGTAAAAAGGATGATGCACAAGTTTGGCTGAACAATGTAAAAAAAGCCATTACAGCCAATGGATGGAATGACACCAGAGCCATGCAAGCCATATCTTATTTTCTCAAGAATACAGTAAATTCATGGTATCAAAGCCTGGTTGACAAACCCCAAGATTTTAACACCTTCAAATTAGAATTTTTGAAATACTTTAGCAATAACAATAGCATCAACAGATTAGCCAACACTTTCACTACAATTAAACAAGGAAAAACTAAAGCAGTTTTCACATATCTAGGACACTTTCATAGAAATCTGTGACAAATCCAAGCAATTGATGCTAATTATTTTACAGCACCACAAATTCTCAATCAATTTATCCATGGCCTGTGCAGTAGCATCCTGTAATATGTACACTCATTGCATCTAGCCACTTTCCAGGACGCAGTCACACACACCAGAGATTTTAAATCTGCCGAATTAGAAGCCAATCACGTTCATGCCATGAACCTAGTAATGAATGGATTATCTGAATTGGATTCCAAATTGAAACAATTCAGTGATTCAATTAATCAGAAATTAAAGGGATACTTAGCTGACAATCGAGCAATTTATCAACCACCACAACAATGCAATAATCCTGGAAACACAAATCATTTCCAAAATCAGTCACATCCATCATCATCATTAGCAGTACCTAATCAGTCATGGCAGCCAGAAATGCATGTTTGCCACAACTGTGGTAAACAAGGACACATAAGAGCAGACTGCAGATTTTATAGCAACAATTCACAATCAGGAAATCAATATCAAAACCTTGATTGCAGATTTCAAACTCTGAATCATTCTCCAAATCAAGATCAAACTACTTACCTGCCAACAATACAGCCACCAATCTATCAACCATTAGTATATCAACCTTAAATTTATTAACTGCAGCCACCAATAATCTATTAGCCACAACCCCAAATAATTTATCAACCCCAATCAATTCAGACACCATCCCAAAATTCAGTTAATATGACATCAGGCCATCCCAGACCTAGAATCACACAAAACTGGAGATCAGCAATGGTTGTTCACCAACTGATCCCCAGTTCTTTTAACTTACCATCAGGATTGCATTCTCGGAATTTGGGTACTAGTACCACCCAAAACCTGAATTTCCAGAACTATTTAAGTCTTCTGGTTACCCCAGAAGATGTCACCAACACCAATTCGGGATCCAACCAACAATTAACACTCACCAGCAATATCCTACCAACTATCATCACAGAAGATGAGTCACTCGCAGCCATATTCTCATTTAAAATTGAGGAACTATCAGGAGTTTCTTTGTTCAGCAGAACTGCTATTAAGAAAAAACCCATTACAGCAATGTACACCAATGCCAAAATTGATGGCCATTCTATCAAGTTCATTCTTGATAGTGGATCAGCAGACAGCATTATCACATGACAACTTATGGACCAATTAGGTTGCTGAGTTGATCATGTTGTCAGTGCCAGAATCATAATAGCCAATAGAGCAACCAAAACTCCCATTGGCAAGATTGACAATCTATCCATTGAAATCAACGGCATCACTGTACCAATCAAGGTATTAGTAATGAAAGCAACCCAGTACCAAGCTCTCATTGGCAATGACTGATTGTCCAAAACCAATGCAATGCTCAACTGGAACACACAAAAACTCCAACTTAGCCAAAACAGCCAATACACGTGAGTACCAGCCACGTGTGGCCATTTTAAACCTAACAATGTTACATCATCAATGCCACTCATCAATTTAGAGGAGGAAAAACCAAAGCCTACTTGGAAGGCATACCAAGTATTGTGAGCCAACACTGACCACAATGAACTACCACTGATACTTTCGTGAAATGACAACCCCAAGAGAAAGCAAAAAGAGGAACTGACCTGGGAGACAGATGATTTGACCTGGACTGACAACAAACAGAAAGAACCATTGAGTTGGGAGTGAAAAGAAGAAAAGAGAAAAGGGAAAAAGAGGGAGAAAAAAAACACTCAAGCCAACAACACTTATATCCTATACACCTACGGTCAACAACAATCATCGACCTATTGCTGACCCAAACTAATATGCATTGATTGCAACAAAAAATTGTCATTAATGGGTGCATGCTGTGGTGACGACAAAGAATATCAGATGGCAACCAAGTTCTATTACTGCACATGCCACGTCAAATGTTTTGGAAGACCAAAATGAGTGGGAAAATGAGATAATACACTATGTCTAGCCTGTGGAAAAACTCTCCTCAATGAAGGAATGTGGAATGACATTCTGGAGAGAGGAGGAATGTGCAACGTTTTTTGTTAATACATGATCCTTATCAACGACTGGGTCAAGAAAGAGACACCAATAAAAGCTGTCTGAAGAAGAGCTGTACAGCGACTGGACAGTTGTCCACATGACAACAACAAAATTTGGAGAATAGCAATTGCCAAAATAGAAAGAGCAACACCTGAAAAGATTAGAGAAATCAAAAACAACCTACCAGAACCCATCGAACTTGACTGAGATGCAGAGCCAATCATAAATTTCCTGGAACCAGAAGAGTTCCATGAACACTACCAAAACTTGGCACCCACTAGAGAGAAGCAAGAACAATGGCTAGCACAGTTGAATACAAGACTGTGTTGCCATTGTTTAATTCCCAGTGACTTTGAATATTGTGACGATTGTGACCTCATTTACAATCCACCAATATACATGATCTACACGATCCCCAAAAAAGAAGAACCAATCAGCAGCTGCACATTGAAATCAGAATCAATTTTCAATTCTGATTCAAACTTCAACAAGGACAATGATGAAAACACTGGTTCCAGCTCTATTCAACATGGCATTAACAACAACAACAATTCCAACTCAAATTTAAACTCCAACTTCAACTACAAACAATATATTGCACTCCCTGACCTCACCAAGGAACAAAAACTGAAATAGTTTAGTGATAATGGGGAAGATATTATACCAGAATGCATGCATGATACTGATGCCAGGTTTAATCTGAGATATCCAAGAAAAGATGCCATCAAATTAGAACCAAATGCGAGAGTATACATTGATCTAAGAATAGCTTTAGAGATCCCAGCAACAACTATAATTCTACTAGCATCTAGGAGTAGCTTAGCAAAAAAAGGAATTAACATTAAAGAGGGAATAGTGGATGCAAGATATACAGAAAATATCAGTACTATGTTACAAAATGATTCAGAAAAAACCTATACCATTGAGCCAAATGAAAAGATAGTACAGACAATATTCCTGCCACTAGTCAAAGTAGCTAGCTTAGTATCAGTGGGAACAAGGGAGGAATTAGGGATAACAGCAAGAGGGATACAAGAATTTGGATCAACAGGTAGAATAGATATACCAGTTAATATGACAGAGGAAGAAATTGTTAGCCAAGGAGAAATTATCTCAACTGGTCAAGCTATTTCCATTCCACCATATAGCCAGTACATACTAGCAATAGAAAGGAAGGAAAAAGAACAGAATCAAATTTTTGAAGCAAAACCAACATTTTGCAAATCAGGAGAGATTGGACTCATCAATTTCGACATACCAGCCAAAGATTACAGCCACTTCAAAATTCCCATCTACAACAACACAGGAAATATTATAGTGATACCAGCCAAAACCACCATTAGATACTTAAACACTGAAATAGAAGATCAACTACCAAACCTCATTCCAGACTTTCCACAACTTTGTGGATATGTCGACATCATATCATAAACAATCTATGAACAAAACAAATGTTATTTGCTTCAACCAAAACAATTAGAACAAATGAACATGAGAAATCTAAACCCACTACAATGTATGCAGCTCAAGATATTACTCAACAATTTCAATGACATCTTTGTCAGCAAAAACGAATTTGGCAGAACTGATATCATCTAATATCAAATCAAGACCAGAGATGCAATGCTAATCAAACAGCAAGCATACAGAGTACTACCAGCCAGCCATGAAATTATTCATCAAGAGATCAACCGAATGCTTGACAATGGGTTAATTTGGCTATCAATGAGTCCATGGTTGTTATCAGTAGTACTTGTCCATAAGAAGAATGGAAAAATCCGATTTTGTGTAGACTATAGAAAACTAAATAGTGTAACTTGTGGAGACAGCTATTTAACTCTATAGATACAAGAACTATTCAATGCTTTTGGTGAAAACAAATAGTTCTCAATGTTAGACTTAGATAGTGGTTACTGGCAAGTAGCCATAGATCCAGCCGACAAAGAAAAAATGGCATTCACCACAAGAGTGGGAAACTTTGAGTTTGAAGTTATGCCATTTGGCTTAACCAATGCACCAGCCACTTTCCAATGGCTAATGGAAATCATTTATACTGGCTTATTGTGGAAATCAGTAGTTGTATACCTGGACAACACCAATGTATTCTCAAAAACATTTAATGATCATTTTCATCATTTTCAATAAGTGTTCGAAAGACTAAGAAGAGCAGGATTAAAGTTAAATGCAACAAAGTACTTCTTTGGCAAGACAGAACTAAAATTCTTGGGACATATAGTCAGCAAAGATGGCATCAAAACAGATCCAGAGAAAATAGAGATAGTAAGGAACTTTCCAATGCTGATGTTACCAGACAAAATAAGAGATATTGTTTGACATGAAATTATCTTTATAAATTTTATCATTAATTAGCATATATTATCATTTCAAATTATCACTTATTACATTAGTAAAATGTCCGAAATTATAATTTAATTAATAACCCAATTTGTACATAACACAATTGTAACCTAAGTACGATGATCAATCATGCAATACCCTGAAATATGTAATATTCAAAAGTTCGCCAAAATTTGTAGAAATTTGCCGAAATAATTGATAGTTCACCAAAATATCTAATAGTTTGCAGAAATAACTTGTAGTTCACTGAAATGTATCTTTAGTTCGGCAAAATTGTAGAAAAGAGTAAAGTTCAAGTTCATAAAATAGTGTTACAACAAGTTGTATAAAAAAAGAGCTTTTCTCTTCAAGAAAATGTATCTTACTTTTAGATTTACCTCTTAGAACTGTTCCTATACACACAAAAAGAAATAAATATTAAATAATTTGAAAAACCAAATTCTTTAATTATTGCACTTGGAAAATCCTCAAAACCCAACTAATGTTTTAAAATTAATTAGCTACCAATTTCAGTAAACTGTTAGTGACTCCAGGCCTGGATAGAAAACGTTTCCCTTGACAGAATTCTATTTCTTTTACATTTTTTTTATTTTCTTTCTTTTATTTTCTTATTATAATCATTAGGGTAGTCTACAGACAAGATTCCTGTAGAAGAGTTGACTTTCACAGCAAAGTAACTACACATTTTAGTGAGCTTCCAGATGAGCAATTCCTGGGAAAGAGTTGATGTTTACTACAATGTAACTATACAAAGCAACTGGCATAGAATTGGCCATTCCACTTATAAGCCCAGCAGTTCAAATTATAGGAGATAATTTGAAGATAAATTCAGTTATCGGAGGTTTAAACACTTCCCATAATTGTGAATTAACAGCATTACAACAAACATACAAGAGCTAAAAAGAGACCAAAAACCTCCAGTAACATTTGGTGCTCTCCCACAGAAACAACACAGCAAAAACAACTTCAAAGTGGTGACCATACTAGATGCAACAACTCTAGAGTATTACCAGTCAATTTACACCCACTGCAAACAAAGATTCAACATTCTAGACGGAATTGAAGTTGTCAAGAAATCAGTATACCAATATATTAAAAACTGCATCAACAATTATTTTTTTGGAAATTACAATATCTCAGAAGTTAGAAGCAATCTTTACAATAATTTAGTACACTATTCACAGTTGGAAACTGAAGACCTTAACAGTGAAACACTTGCCACTTACTTTCAAGAACTTAATTTTAACATTATCAAGTACTGTAAAGAAACATATCCAGTGCAGTTTCAATACTCTATTGATTTTGAATCAGAGACAGAAACAAGCAACAAAGACAAACAAAAATTGAAGCAATACTCAAAAACCACCCCAAATACTTCAATACTACCAAAAACAACTGCCAAACACTTACAAACACCTGAACAAGGAACCAGTTCAAAACTTCTACTTACTATCACACCTTTTCCAGCTTTACTTGCACAAGCACAAACACAAACACCTAATTTACTCTTAAATTGATTTGCAAGACTAGAAGATTTTACATCACCCAGAAGTCCCACCAGACAACAAGAACCCCTTTAAACTAGTTCCAATCTCCTTGATTTTCTAGCTGAAAATCAAAGTGAACACTCTGAGACAAGAGCGAATAAAGAAAACGACTCTGAAATATCTGAAGAAGAATCAATAAACAGTGAAAATGAAGAAGACAAAATAACAGCATACATTGCAAAAATCCCTGAATTTAATGGAGAAGATATTAAGACCAGTCTCCAAGAATGGCTCGACCAAGTTACTAAAGCTGGAGATACAAATAGATAGAATGCTGCCAGAATGTTAAAAACAATTCTCTACTTTCTCAAAGGAATAGCAGGCGAATGGTTCGAAAACTTGACCACCCCTTTTAATGACTGGACAGCTTTCAAAACTGCCTTCTTAGAACAATTCACCAATAACAACACCTCAATCACACTTCAAAATCATTTTTGCAATATCAAACAAGAACTCTCCGAATCTGTCATGACTTATATTGGGAAATTCAACAAACTTCTCAGACAAATTTACCAACTTGAAACTAATGATTATTATTCCAATGCTCAAATTTTGGATCAATTTATCATTGGTTTAAAGAATAAACTGATTAAAAAGGTTTGTCCACATGCCCCAGAAGATTTAAACTCTGCCATTCAGCATGCAAAGAGATATGAAATGGCCATGGAAGAAGCCAATTATACAAAACTTGTGAACTTAGCCATTGGAGAGACCAGCTCAGCAGCTAAAGAGAAAATTAACCAACTCACAAAGAAAGTCGAAAACTATTTCACCAACCAACAACAACAGCAACTCCAAAGATATTAACCACCCCAAAGACAGAATCAAAACAATTTTGTATCATCCTCTAATAACCAGCCTCAGAATTGCCATTACTGTGAAATCCCTGGCCACTGGAAAAGAGATTGTAGAAAGCTACAACAAGACCAACAAAACAAGAGTAATCAACATTACCCTTCACCACAACAATTTTATTATCAACTACCACTATCATCAGCTTACTATCCACCAAGACTGCAATATCAAACTGACTACTATCAACCTGCTTCACAGCCAATGCAACAACAGTATTGACAACCCATTCAACATTACCAAGTACTTGCTCAAAGATTGGTTCAACAAAACCAATTTGCACCACAAAACTAATTCGCAACAAACAACAACAGAATCAACCCAAATAACCAATTAGTTCCCTGAAATCCAGCTTAGCCAAAACCCACTCATTATTATACTCAACCTAACTATCTTACAATACCTGAAGAACAGGATTTTTACCATACTGCACTCTCAGAAGGTAGAGCTGTAGCACGACAACAAATCCTTCCTATATTCCTATCACAATCCCACCAGCCAGAATTGCTGAAAATGCCAACCTTTCAGATATATTCCCTTTTGAGTTCAAAGCAAATGAGTCATCATTCCTGCTTAGCAATGCAGCCGCCAACAAACAAAAAGCAATCACTGCTATGTACACTGAAGCAGAAGTCAAAGGAAAGGCAATTCACTTGATCCTAAACAGTGGATCTGCCGGAAGCATCATTACCTACCAGTTAATGCAACAGTTAAAGAGAAATGTTGACCGATCAGCTCAAACAGTAATTGTTACTGCTGATGACATGAAAAAGACTCCAGTAAGAGAAATTGACAATTTTCTATTCACTCTTGATGAAATCACCATTCCAGTCAAAGTTCTTATAATAGACGCACCCCAGTATCAAGCCCTTGTCGGAAATGATTGGCTTCAAAAAGCCAATGCAAAATTAAGCTGGGAAACCCAAGAATTACAACTCTTCTATCAAGGACAACATGTCCGAGTACCCATTACTTGTGGTACATTCAACAAACAATCAGAAAAAACCTCTGTTTTTGAATTTAAAGAAGAAAAAGAAAAGCCTGTAGTCAAAACATTTATGGCACTTGAATCAACATCTAACTGGGCTGAAGAAACTGAGCAAACATATTTTGCAACAAACTCATATTCAGAGGAACCAGAAACCTCTGAATAGAACATCCCATATTCTAAACCAGAACCAAAGAAATGACACCCTTACATTCCACTCAAATGCAAGGACTGCCACAAGAAACTCTCTTCAATGAGAGTCTGCATTTCACCTGAAAAAAAATATGAAAATCATACTTGTTATTACTGCAAGGCTTGCCACAGAAAATAATGGGGCCATCTAATAAAAAAAAACGAAAAATGGAACAACATCCCTTGTTTGACTTGTGGAGATATGCTACCAGAAGAATGCAATTGGATTGATGTAGCAATGAGAGGAGGAGTTTGTGATTAAACCTGCCAATATGCTTTATCAATTTCAGAAAAAGTCAAAAGAGAAACACCTTTTGATGCAGCATACAATGATGCTTTCAACAAACTTTATCACTATTTCCATGATGCTGAGATGATTTTTGACCTAGCAATGGCATTAGTTAATGAAGCTACCAAAGAAGATGTTCATCAAATGAAAGAAGCAGAATACATTGAATACACTATGGAATTAGCTGAATTCAATTATGAAGAGGAAGTAGAAGTATATTACCAAATTACAAGTCACACCTACCCAACCCAAGAAGCTCAAATTCAATGATTAGAGCAAATGAACATTAAATTATGTGAGGAGTGTATAATGCCATGTGACGAACAATAGTGTTCTAAATGCTATGCTCTTAGCATTCCATTGCCCAGCAAAAGTAATGAATACAAAATTGAAACAACACCCATCTATCTCATTAAAAATCAGTCTGCTTCACAACTCAAATACTTCAACAACAATGGACAAGAAATAAAACTGGAAAAAGCACATGAAATTGATGCTGGATACAATCTACGATATCCAGGAAAAAACACTTTGGTTTTTCAACCAAATTCTCTTACCAAAATCAATCTCAAAATTGCTCTTGAAATCCCACCAGGAGCAATGGTCCAAATCACTTCACAATCATTATTGGCAAGCAAAGGAATCAATGTTAGAGGAGGAATCATAGATGCTGGATATACAGGAGACATTACAATCATATTACAAAATAAAACTGATAAACTTTTTTAGATTGAACATGCTGAAAAAATTACTCAAGCTATTTATTTACCCTTAATCAACATTTCGGGTTTACAATTAGTCAATCAAAGAGAACAATTGGGAAAAAGTGAAAAAGGAACCAATGGTTTTGGTTTAACTGGATGATTCACAGTTCCAGTAAACATAGCTCTTAATGAACAAAGTGAATCTTACCAGATTTTACAACTTCCACAACCAATTACTATTTCACCTTTTGAAGAACACCCTGAAATTTACACTTGTGAAAAGCCAACAACCACATGACAAATTTTTGAGTCCAATAAACAAGTCTGCTTGGAACATAATATCTTGATCCCAAACATTTATATTCCAGAAGAAACAAAGAAAGTTCAAGTTACTTTTTACAATCCCAACAATTATCTCATAGTTTTATTAAATAACTTAGAAATTGGAGTTATTCACAATAATATCTTTCAACAAAAATTACCCCAAACAGTTTCTGATTTCTCTGAAATTATTGGACATTGACTACCAAAAATCAACCCAAACTCCAGCTCTGAAAACTACCATGTTGTTATGAAAAAACTATCTCAAATCAACATGGGACAACTTGAACCACAACAACAGAGCCAGCTCAAAGAGCTAATTGCAGAATTTGCTGATATCTTTGCCAAAAATAACAATGACTTAGGAAGAACCAATTTGGTTCAACACCAAATCTATACAGAAGATACCAAACCAAAGCAACAGCAAGTCTACCAAGTTGCTCTAGAAAGTCACCAATTTATTCACGAAGAAGTACAACGGATGCTCAACAATGGGCTTATTCAACCATCAATGAATCCATGGGCTTCACCTGTGGTCTTAGTTAAAAAAAAAAATGGAAAGATATGATTTTGTGTTGATTATTGACAACTCAATAGTGTCACCATTGGAGATGCTTACCCTCTTCCCTGAATTGATGACATGCTAGATGCTTTTGAAAAGTCCAAATACTTTTCAACATTAGATTTAGAGAGTGAATACTGGCAAGTTGCCATGGATCCCAAAGATTGCCCCAAAACAGCATTCACTACTCAAGAAGGAAACTACGAGTTTAACGTAATGTCTTTCGGATTATGCAATACACCAGCAACATTCTAAAGACTTATGAACATTGTTTACAAAGGCCTCCTTTGGAAATCAGTAGTTGTCTATCTTGATGATACTAATGTTTATTCATCATCTTTTGAATTACACTTAAAACACCTGTGCAAAGTTTTTCAATGATTACAGAAAGCAGGATTGAAACTGAACATCAAAAAATACTACTTCAGAAAAATGAGTTTGGCCTTTCTTGGTCACATTGTTAGCAAAGATGGAATTAAACCAGACCCTGGAAAAATCAGCATTGTCAAAAACTTCAAGACTCCACAAAATACCACAGAATTAAGAGGATTTATTGGATTAGCATCTTATTACTGAAAATTTATTAAAAAATTCTCAGAAATTGCAAAACCCCTTAACCAGCTCACTACTAAAAACGTCGAATACAAATGGATGGAAGAACACCAAAAAGCTTTTGAAATTCTCAAGAAAAAGCTGACAACAGCTCCAATTCTCACCTACCCAGACTTCAATAACTGATTTTGACTAGCTACAAACACTTCTTACACTGCCTTTGGTGCCATTTTATCACAATTAGATGACAACAAAAATGAGCAAGTAATTGCTTATGCTAATAGAACATTAAAACCAGTTGAAAAAAACTACTTTGCCACAGAACTAGAAACAGCAGCCGTAATTTGGGCCTTATATCACTTCAATCTTTATTTTAGGCCTAAAGAATTTGATATTATCACTGATAATATTGGACTCAAATGGCTTCAAAACAAAAACACTCAGCTGAATGCCAAACAAACCCAATAGACAAGATTTTTAGCCAACTACTAATACATTGTACATTACAAACCAGGAAAACTTCACACCAATGTTAATTGTCTTTCAAGAATGAGGCAAGATTAAAACACAAAACCAACACTCATTCGAATTAGCAGTAACAAAAACAACAAACAATGAACCCTGAAAACTACAACAATCCCAAACAATATTTGGAGACACTAACAATCCCAACAGATTGGTCTTCAGATGAAAAACACCGATTACAACAAAAAACTAAACAATATTTTCTACACAACAACACCATTTATTATCAAAACTTCAGAAACCCAGACAAACCACTCAGATTAATACAGGAAAATGAGAAGAAAACTATCTTATACAACATGCACTCAGACTCTTTATCAGCACATTTAGAAAAAGATAGTACCACCCAAAGAACATTAGAACATTACTTTTGGCCCCAAATGAGAAAAGACATTCATGAATACATTAAATCTTGTGATAATTGTCAAAGAAAAGGAAGAACTTGCCCTACAGAACCTTTAAATCCAATCAAAGTTGGACAGCCTTTTGACCAAATTGGTATTGATTTAGTCGGACCACTACCTATTACAAACCAAGAAAACTGTTATATCACAGTAGCTATAGATTATCTTACCAAATGGCCTGAAGCCAGAGCCATTCAACAAGCAGATGCAAAATCAGTAGCAAACTTCATTTACAAAGACATTATTTGTAGATATAGATGCCCAATCGAACTTTTATCCAATCAAAAAACACATTTTGTAAACAATCTAATTCAAAAAATCTGTGAACAATTCAATGTTAAAAGACCATTATCTTTACTTTACCATCTACAAACAAATAGACTTGTAGAATGTTTCAACAGAACATTGTGTAAATCTTTAGCCAAAGTCTCAACAAATTTTGAGCAGGAATGGGATATCTTTATCCCATCAGTGTTACTAGCATATAGAACACTAAAACAAGATATCACAAAACACACATCATTTGATTTAACCTATGGAAGGACAACAATGTTACCAATTAGTTTCACAGTGGAAACATACCCAGTACAGCCAATTAATGAAGACAACTTTCAGGAAACACTACAATAAAGAGCCTACACTCTGCTTAGCACATTAAAAGAAAAACGACAAATAGCAGCAATCCACATTGAACACTTTCAAACTCAACAAAAAGAATGGCATGACAACAAATTGCCATCAGTCACCAATGAATTTAAAATTGGAAACAAAGTTCTTTTACACAGAACTAAAGCCAAAAAACAATGGAGTGAAAAATTTGAAAATAAATGAGATGGACCATTTTTTATCCATAAAATTCTAGGCAATAGATCATACAAGCTAAGACTTGATAACAAAATCCTAGCAAAAGTTGCACATGGAGATCATTTGAAACACTATAATTCCAGAAACAATCCTGAATCAATCTTGAAGATATTCTCCAAAATTTAAAACCAATAGTTGTTATTGAACAACCTCCCAACTTGAATACTTAATTTAAATTTATTATTATAGTTATCTCCTTATAATTTAGGAACAATCTCACAAAAACAAAACAAAAATAACATAAAAACCCATACACCAAAAATAATTTTCCTTTATTTTCAAATCTCTTATAATAACTATTCCTTAAAACATTCAACAATTATCTCAAAAACTAATGTTAGCTTTAAAAACAATACTCGAATTATCCATTACTGTTACTGGAAACCACATTAATTATACCCAAACAAAAGTAGTTACAAATTTAGCCCCAAATGCACAAAAATATCACCCGTATAAGAAAAATACAAGAAATTATTCTGGAATTCACCTGCCAGAACTTTTAAAGCTTGCTTTAAGAGAAAACTTAATGCTCACTCTTATTAGTATTCCACCAAATGCTACTATTTAACAAAAACTTCAACTGTGTTTTAATGAAGAAAACTACAACTATACTCCAATATATAGATATTTTTACATTGAAAAAACACTTTATGAACAAAAATAAGAGCTTATAGCAGCAAATCTCACAAAAGAAGCTATTTAGAAACAATTCTACAATGAATTCAAGACAACAGCTGGACCTACAAACAGTCATTATAAACTAAGAGCTGCTCTTAGACTTTATGACCTATTCCATACCTGTGAAAATGTTTTACAAAACCCAATTTTACAGCCTTTGAAGATTCAATACATTGGAAAGCTCACAAAACTGAAATTTTAACAATTTTCAGACCAAATTTCTTCAATAATTTTGGATTATTATCTAGAAATTACAGACAGTACTTGGACTTCAATGGAGCTCAGTCTTGAGGAGGAGGTTATATTACTAGACGAAATTAGAGATATTGTTTAGCATGAAATTACCCTTATAAATCTTATCATTAATTAGCATATATTATCGTTTCAAATTATCACTTATTACATTAACAAAATGTCCAAAATTATCATTTAATTAATAACCCAATTTGTACATAACACAAATGTAACCTAAATACGATAATCAATTATGCAATACCCCGAAATATGTAACATTCAAAAGTTTGCCAAAATTTGTAGAAATTTGCCAAAATAATTGATAATTCACCGAAATATCTAATAGTTTACAGAAATAACTTGTAGTTTGCCAAAATGTATCTTTAGTTCGGCGAAATTGTAGAAAAGAGCAAAGTTCAAGTTCATAAAATAGTGTTATGACAAGTTGTATAAAAGAAGAGCTTCTTTCTTTAAGAAAATGTATCTTACTTTTAGATTTACCTCTTAGAACTGTTTCTATATACACAAAAAGAAATAAATATCAAATAATTCAAAAAACCAAATTCTTTAATTATTGCACTTGGAAAATCCTTAAAACCCAACTAACATTTTGAAATTGATTAGCTACCAATTTTAGTAAACTGTTAGTGATTCCAGGCCTGAATAGAAAACATTTCTCTTAACAGAATTCTATTTTTTTTACATTTTTTTTATTTTTTTTATTTTATTTTCTTATTATAATTATTAGAATAGCCTACAGATGAGATTTCTGTAAAAGAGTTGACTTTCACAGCAAAGTAACTACATATTTTAGTGAGCTTCCAGACAAGCAATTCCTGGGAAAGAGTTAACGTTTACTACAACATAACTATACAAAGCAACTGGCATGGAATTGGCCATTCCACTTATAAGCCCAGCAGTTCAAATTATAAGAGATAATTTGAAAATAAATTCAGTTATCAGAGGTTCAAACACTTCCCATAATTGTGAATTAACAGCATTACAACAAACATACAAGAGCTAAGAAGAGACCAAAAACCTCCAGTAATATCAACCAATATGATAGAACTGAAATCATTCTTGAGATTTGCCAGCTACTATCGATGTTTTATCAAGAACTTTTCCAAGATAATGCAGCCACTCAACCAACTGCAAACCAAGAATACAAAATATGAATGGACAAAAAGTCAACAAAAAGCTTTTGATATTCTGAAAAGAAAGCTCATTCAAGCTCTAGTACTGATCTATCCAGATCACAGCAAACCATTCATCATCACTACCAATGCATCTGGCCAAGTATTAGGAGCAGTACTATCTCAGAAAGGACCAGACAACAGAGAACATCTAGTAGCATATACCAGCAGAGGTTTAACACCAGCCAAAAAGAACTATGGAACACCAGAACAAGAATACTTAGCAATATACTGGGCAGTCATGAAATGGAAAAAATACTTGAGCCAGAAGTTTGAAGTATACACAGATCACAAAGAATTAACATCACTCCAAAAACAAGAATTTGAAAATGGAAGACAGTCAAGATGGAAAATGGCACTTGCACTATATAATTATACTATACATTATAAAAAGGGAAAAGACAATAGAAATGCTGATGGTTTATCGCGAATGAAACAAATCTAAGGACATTACAACCCAAAAATATAACAAAACCAGAACAATACCAATGAAAAAATACAACAAAAGATGAACATACAAAAATATCAACAAATTCAATATTATATAACTACTCAACAATTCAAGGAGAATTTATCTCAAATGGAATGAAAGAGTATCAAACAACAATCAAAATATTTTATCACTCACCAAAATATACTTTATCAGAAAAATAGAAGGGATCCAGATCAACCAACCAGAGTAATTACAGAGCCAGAAAAAGAGACAATATTATTCAACATGCACTCAAATCCAACAGCAGGACATTTTTACAAAGAAGCAACCATGGAAAGAACCAAAAAAAGATACTATTGGCTATCAATGTATCCAGACATCATCCAATATGTTCAAAATTGTGACGGTTGTCAGTGAAGAAAAGGAACAAAATCCAGTGAACCATTAAGACCAATCAAAGTGGGACAACCATTTGACCAGATTGGAATTGATTTAGTCAAACCATTAACAATCACCAGCAGAGAAAACAGATATATAGCAGTAGTCATGAACTATCTCACTAAATGGCCAGAGACAAAAGCAATTCAAAGAGCGGATACAGAATCCGTTGCCAAATTTATTCATCAAAATTTGATCTGTCAACACGGATATCTAAAAAAACCATTATCAAACCAAAGAACCCACTTTGTGAATAGAACATTAGCAGAATTAAGCCAGAGATTCGGAATTAAGAGACCACTATCATCACTATATCATCCACAAACAAATGGTCTAGTTGAAAAATTTAATAGAATATTGTGTGAAGCAATTGCCAAACTCAGCCAAGAAAACCAGGACAAATTGGATTTGTTCATACCATTAGTATTATTTGCTTATCGGACAATGAAGCAAGATACTACACAAACAACACCATTTGAATTAGTATATGGTAGAACAGCAACATTACCAGTAGAGAGAGAAATTAATACATATCCAGCTAAACTAATAACAGAAGAGAATTTTCAAGAAACATTGCTGAAAAAAACATATGACTTAATAGAAACATTAGAAAACAAATGAAGAAGAGCAGCTGATAATATTCAAAAGTCACAAAAAAAACAGAAAGAAAGACATGATAGTCAACTACTAGACAAACCAGTTGAATTCAAGATTGGAGACAAAGTACTTTTACATTATACCAAAGCAAAAAAACAATGAAATAGAAAATTCGACCCCAATTGGGATGAACCATTTCACATAGAAAAAATTCTAGGGAATGGAGCTTACAAATTAAGACTGGACAACAAAATCTTAACCAAAGCAGCATATGGAGATTGACTGAAACCATATCACAACACTATACTACTATCCACCAGCAATATTCCACAATTAGGAGTACAGAAAATACTAGTCCAACCAGATCAGATTCCATGAGATCTGGAACCAATCATTATTATTGACAACAACATGTCAAATTGATCCATCAAAAGAATATATAAAGACATGGTAAACATGACAGAAAATATCAGAAAAATAGAAGTTACAAACAACATTCACTCACTAGCACAACAACTCTTTCAATTGATTCAACACCAGAAAGTGGAGATTACAATCAATCAACAAACCATTTGATATCAAGATACTAGAAAGACATTACAATCCAGAACACAGAAGAAAACTGAAAATACTGTGGACAAAATCATTGTAAAAGTAAAATTAGCAATAAGAGAGTTGACAAAAGAGTCACTATATCAAGAGTTGACTAAAGAAACTTGGAATTGGTGAATACAACAATTTCCACAAAACTATTGTTATTTTTACTTGGGACAACACGTAAATATCCAGAATCTATATACAAATAAAACAAAGCAATTATTTGACAGAAAAATACTACAACAATTAGAATATTTTGTGGGAAAGAACAACTTATCCACATAGGCCCGAGCTATATACTGAATACATACAGCATTTCAGAATAGACCAGAAATATTACTCAACAAAGCAATGGATATGGTTACCAATAATCAATTGGAAAAGATCACCAATACTCAATTTGAAGAATTACAGACCCAAATAACACAAGTAATTCTCGAAAACAAAATCCAGGAAATACTTCAAGAGGAGGAATTAAACGAGTTGGATTTTGACAGAGCTCAATATTAAAAGAAGGGAATAATGTTACTCATAGAAATATAGGAAATATATTAGCATGATTATTAACCAACCAGAAGTAGGCATAGTAAATTTGGAATTCCAGGATTCCTCTCAGGAATTGCAGGATTCCAGAAATTTCAGGATTCCCCGACAAGGAATTGTAGGATTCCAGAATTCCAGGATTTCTCTTAAAGCAATCACAGAATTCCAGGAATTCTAGGATTCCTGTCATAAAGAATCAAGGAATTGAGGAATCTCAATTATGTATATATAGCAGCAGGATTAGAAGCTGAAAAGACAGATCTCTTAGTTTAGATTTAATTTAAACAACACTCCAAATTACAAGTATCTAATAAATAACTATTTGTTATTTCAAATCCATTTCTACTATCAACACTTTATATTAATAGTAATTGATATTTAACCATACTGGAACAATAGCTCTTGATCATGGCTATTGACAGAATACTAACTTGTAAATCACCTTGGCTTATTTCTTTTCTTTCTTTATTTTATTTTATTTTCTTTATTTTTTTGCTTTGATTTTATTGTTGTTTACTAACTCTATTGAAGATTAATGCATGAAGCACTGACGTCAAGATAAATGTGACTGGTAAAAGACCCAGAAATAAGGATAGAACACTTAATTGAGGATAGCTTACCAGGAGGAATACCAGCCATCAAGCTGAGAAAGAAATTGATGAAACTGCGGTTTTGGAAAGCTATGGATAAAACTATTACCATTAAATCTCTGTTCATTATACAAAAAACTCAACCAAACCCTTTAGATACAAAACCTTCAGATACCAAACCTTCAGATCATCGACAACGAGAATAGCTTTGAGCACCAAGTTATGGGTTTGTATTTAATTCAACACCAGAAATTGTTACCTGTAATATCATTGTTTTTTCTCTTTTTATAATGTATAGTATAATTATATGGTGCAAGTGCCATTTTCTATCTTGACTGTCTTCTATCTCCAAATTCTTGTTTTTGGAGTGATGTTAATTCTTTGTGATCTGTGTATACTTTAAACTTCTGGCTCAAGTATTCTTTTCATTTCATGACTGCTCAGTATATCGCTAAGTGTTCTTGTTCTGGTGTTCCATAGTTCTTTTTGGCTGGTGTTAAACCTCTGCTGGCATATGCTATTGGATGTTCTCTGTCATCTGGTCCTCTCTGAGATAGTACTGCTCCTAATGCTTGGCCGGATGCATTGGTAGTAATGATGAATGGTTTGCTGTAATCTGGATAGATCAGTACTGGAGCTTAAATGAGCTTTCTTTTCAGAATATCAAAAGCTTTTTGTTGACTTTCTGTCTATTCATATTTTGTATTCTTGGTTTGCAGTTGGTTGAGTGGCTGCGCTATCTTGGAAAAGTTCTTGATAAAATGTCAATAATAACTGGCAAATCCCAAGAATGATTTTAGTTCTGTTATATTGGTCAGTACTGGAAAGTTTTTTACTATCTCTATTTTCTCTGGATCCGTTTTGATGTTATTTTTGCTGACTATGTGTTCCAAGAATTTGAGTTCTGTCTTGCCAAAGAAGCACTTTGTTGCATTTAACTTTAGTTCTATTCTTCTTAGTCTTTCAAACACTTGTTAAAGATAATGAAGATGATCATCAAATGTTTTTGAGAATACATTGGTGTTGTCCAAGTATATAACTACTAATTTCCACAATAAGCCAGTATAAACAATTTTCATTAGCTATTGGAAAGTGGCTGGTGCGTTGGTTAAGCCAAATGGCATAACTTCAAACTCAAAGTTTCTCTCTTTTGTGGTGAATGCCATTTTTTCTTTGTTGGCTGGATCCATGGCTACTTGTCAGTAACCACTATCTAAGTCTAACATTGAGAACTATTTGTTTCTACCAAAAGCATCGAATAGTTCTTGTATCTGTGGAGTTGGATAGTTGTCTCCACAAATTATACTATTTAGTTTTCTGTAGTCTACACAAAATCAGATCTTTCCATTCTTCTTATGGACAAATACTACTGGTGACAACCATGGACTCATTGATAGCTGAATTAACTCATTGTCAAGCATTTGGTTGATCTCTTGATGGATGATTTTATGGCTGGCTGGTGGTACTCTGTATGCTTACTGTTTGATTGGCATTGCATCTCCAGTCTTGATTTGATGTTAGATGATGTCAGTTCTGCCAAATTTGTTTTCACTGGCAAAGATGTCATTGAAATTGTTGAGTAACATCTTGAGCTGCATACATTGTAGTGGGTCCAGATTTCTTATGTTCATTTGTTCTAATTGTTTTAGTTAGAGCAAATAACATTTATCTCGTCCATAGATTGTTTGTGATGTAATGTCGACATATTTACAAAGCTGTGGAAAGTCTAGAATGGGGTTTGGTGGTTGATCCTCTATTTCAGTGTTTAAGTATCTTATGGTGGTTCTGGCTGGTATCACTATGACATTTTTTGTGTTGTTGTAGATAAAAATTTTGATGTGGCTGTAATTTTTGGCTGGTATGTGGAGATTGATGAGTCTAATCTCTCCTGATTCACAAAGAGTCAGTTTTGCTTCAAAAATCTGATGCTGTTCTTTTTCCTTTTTTTCTATTGCTAGCATGTACTGGCTATATGGTGGAATGGAAATTTCTTGACCAACAATTTTTTTCTCCACCATATTAACTGGTACATCTATTTTACTCATTAATCCAAATCCTTGTATCCCTCTTGCTGTTATCTCTAATTTTTCTCTTGTTCTTACTGACATTAAGTTAGCTATTTTGACTAGTGGCAGAAATATTGCCTGTGCTATCTTTTCATTTGGCTCAATAGTGTAAGCCTTTTCTGAGTCATTTTGTAGCATGGCACTGATATTTTCTGTATATTCTGCATCCACTATTCCTCCTCTAATATTAATTTCTTTTTTTGCTAAACTACTTCTAAATGCTAACAGAACCATGATTGTTGCTGGGATCTCTAGAGCTATTCTCAGATCAATGCATATTCATGCATTTGGCTTCAATTTGATAGCATCTTTTTCTGGATATCTCAGATCAAACCCTGCATCAGTATCATGCATGTATTCTGACATAATACCTTCCCCATTGTCACTATACCATTTCAATTCCTGCTTCTTAGAGATATTTGGTAGTGCAATATATTGTTTGTAGTTTGTATCAGAGTTTGGATCAGAGTTGGAATCATTGTTATTGTTATTGCCATTATGAATGGAGCTTAAACCGTTGTTGTTGTCATTGTTGTCGGAGTTTAAATCATAATTGATCAGCAATTCTGATTCTGATGTACAATTGCTGATTGGTTCTTCCTCTTTAGGGATCGTGTAGATCATGCATGGTGGTGGATTGTAAATGAGGTCATACTTATTACAATATTGAAAGTCATATGGAATTAAACAGTGGTCACATAGCCAGGTGTTTAGCTGTGCTAAGTGCTCTTCTTGTTCTTCTCTTGTGAGTGCTAGTTGCTGGAAGTGCTCATGAAATTCCTTTAATTCGTCTTCGATGTTGCCAAAAACATCAAAGATTTGGATATATTTGGGCTCAGGTAGGGATAGTAGGTTGTTTTTAATTTCTCTCAGCTCCTCTGTTGTAGCGCCTTCTGACATAGCATATGCCATTCTCTAGATCTTATCTTCGTCATGTGAATATCTTTCTAGGCATCTTAATGCTTGTTTCCAGACATCGTTGATGGGAGTTCCCTTTCATACTCAGTTGTTGATTAGGATAGTGTATTGGCATGTCTCATCACATGCTCCTCCTCTTCCAGGAATGTCTTTTTACATCCCTTTATCTAAGAGGGTATCTCCACAAGCTAAACACAAAGTACCATCCCATTTTCCTATTTTTGGCTGTCATCTATCACATTCAAGGATGCATGGGCAACAGTAGTACTTGGTTACTGTCATCTATTCTTCGTTCTTACTACAGCATGTGTCTATTGTTGACAGTTTCTTGCCACAATTGACACATACAAGTTTGGGTCGACGATAAGCATTTTGAGATAGTGTTACATATAGAATATGAGTGGAGGAGGTGGTTTGTTTTGGTTCCTCTTCCTGTTCTTTTCCTTTCCCCTTTTCTTCCCAACTTTATTCAGTGGCTGGTTCACTTTGGCCGTTATCACTCCACAATTCTTGGTTTGTTCTCCAGGTAAGTTTTTCTTCTTCTTTTCTCTTTCCTTTGTCATTCCATAAGAGTATGGGTGGCAATTCATTGTGGTCATTGTTGGCTCACAAGACTTGGTAAGCTTCCCAGATAGACTTCTTTTCTTCTTCTTTCAGCTTTATTAATGGTTCCTCTCTTGACAGAACTTTGAAGTGGCCACATGTGGCTGGCACATGTGTGTGTTGACCATTGATGCTTAGTTAAAGCTCTTGCATTATCCAGTCCAGAACGGCATTGGTTTTGGACAGCCAGTTATTACCAACTAAAGCTTGGTATTGGGTGGCTTTTATCACCAAGACTTTGATAAGAGTGATGATGCCATTGACTTCAAATGGGAATTCATCTATCTCACCGATAGACATTTTGGTCACTCCATCGGCTGTAAAGATTCTGGCACTGACAGTGTGATCAACTTGGTGACCTAATTGGTCCATGAGTTGTCATGTGATAATGCTACCTGCTGAACCACTGTCAAAGATCAATTTGATAGATTGTTCATCAACTTTGGCATCCGTGTACATCATGGTGATTGGTTTGGCTTCAAGAGCAGCTCCACTAAATAATAGCGTTGTAATTGTTTCCTTAAATTCGAATGGGAAGATAGCAGTCAAGGACTTATCTTTGGTGATAGTAGCAGGTGGGATATTACTGGTGAGTAGTTGTTTTTGGGCAGATTTCAGGTTATTGGCTGAGGTGTCTTCTGGGGTAATCAGGAGACTTAAATAGTTTTGGAAATTCAGGTTCTGGGGTTGATCAGTACCCAAATTCTACTGGCATAATCCAGATGGTTGCTGTGAAGAACTGGGGATTGGCTGATAAACTACCATTGCCAATTTCTAGCTCTGTTGAGCCATTCTCGGTCTTTGTGTTCCATTGGGTGATAAGTTTTGGGGCAGTGTTTGAATTTGTTGGGGTTAATAGATTATTGGTGGCTGTGGTTGTTGATAAATTACTTGTGGCTGTGGTTGATAAATTTGAGCTTGATATATCAGAGATTGATAAATTGATTGCTGCGTCATTGGTACATAATGAGGTAAGTATTGGTATTGTTCTTGATTTTGCTAAGAACTCAGAACTGGGAACCAGCAATTGGGATTTCAATATTGATTTCCTGATCATTGGTTATTTAAATGCTGGTGGCAATCAACTTGTATGTGTTCTTGTTTACCACAATAGCAGCAAACATGCATTTCTTGTTGCCACTGTTGATTGGCTGAAAATGATGGATGTGGCTGATTTTGGACATGACTAAAGTTTCCCTGATTGTTGTATCATTGTGGTGGTTAATAGATTGCTCAATTGTCAGCTAAGTATCCCTCTAATTTTTGATTGATAGAATCACTGAATTGTTTCAATTTAGAATCCAATTCAGATAATCTATTTATTACTAGATTAATGGCTTGGGCATGGTTAGCTTCGAGTTCAGCTGCTTCAAAATTTTTGGCATTAGTGATGGCTGCTTGTAAATTTGCTGGGTGTAGTGGACGTATGCGCTGGAGAATACTACTGTATAAGCCTCTGATAAACTGATTTAAAATTTGGGCCACTGTGAAATAATCAGCATTAATAGCTTGGATCTGGCGCAGGCATCTATGGAATTGTCCCAAGTACGTGGTAATGGCTTCAGTGTTCTCTTGTTTGATGGTAGTAAAAGTATTTACCAAATGGTTAATACTGTTATTATTACTGAAATATTTTAGGAACTCCTGCTTAAATGCGTCAAATGTTTGAGGTTTTGTGGCTAAGCTTTGGTACCACAAATCCACAATATCTTGAAGGAAATATGGGATTGCCTGAAGAGCTCTGTCATCATTCCAATTGTTTGCCATGATTGCTTTAATGACATCATTCAACCAAGCTTGAGCATCATCCTCTTAACTGGTGAATTTTTTTAATTTGGCAATTGGTGCATAGGCCATTGGTACTATAGGTTGCTGGGGCTGTTGAAGTGGTTGTTGTGGTACTGGTTGTTGGGATGATAATTGAAGTGGCTGCTATATGGGTTCGGCTATTGGATTAATTGGTGGTTGATTGATGACAATTACTGAAGGTAAGTTTTGCTAATTAATTAATTCAGGGTTTAGATTGTTCTGCCTTTAATAATTTGGAGTTTCTATTTCCGAATTTTCTAGATTTAGATTTTGCTGAGTTTAAAGATTTGGGGTTTTAACTTCCAGGTTTTCAGTGATTGGGTTTTGGTAAGTAAATTCTTGATCTTTTGATTCTTTTTCCTTTTCTTCTTCAGATAGTTCCCATGGGGTAGTGGTTCCAAAGTCTGGTTGAGGCAGCAGTGATCAAATTCCTGATGGTGTCAGTAATTGCAATTTAAATCCTTCAAAATATTCGCCATATGGTTCTAATAACTCTGTTTTTTTTGTTTACTTTGGAATAGGAATTATCTAAATGTTGATGTCGCGTTTGATATGGATACATTTGCTGATGTTATATTAATGGCACTTTCCAGTGTGTAGTAATAGAATAGGGCAGTTGGTAATTCAACTCTTGTTTTTTTCCAAGTGGGTGGTTGTATCTTTTTGGGTGTTACCACTGGTGTTTGTAGTTTTTCTTTGCCTTTACTGGTGTAAGTAATTAAATATCTTTGTTGGATGTAATGTTCAATTTTTTTGTTGATTTTAGTAATGATGGAGGCAAAATTGTAATTTGTTGGCAGGTTGGTATTTTGAATTAATTCTCTGTAGAAAGTTTTTCTGGCTGCTTTAGTATTCACTGGTGTTCCTAACAAAGAGGAAATTTTTTCATTAATGTAGAAATTAAAGGCTGATTTGGCGGATGTATGATTGTGGTTTAATTCCAAGTGTTGACAATAGTGTTAAAATAAGGATTTTGTGAATCCTAAATGGTTTGCTCCTATGTTTTCTGATTCTGCCACTTTTAGATGGTGTTTGTTGATGCTGGTTTTCTGTAGGATTATACTTCACAGGAAGCACCAAATGTTACAAGTGATTATTTCTGGTGTGAGAATAAATAACAAACCTGTAACTTGGTGCTCAAAAGCTATTGATTTCTGTTAATATTGGTAATCTGAAGGTCTTATGCAATCTGAAAGGTTTTGGTGAAGTTCTTTGTATAATGAACAGAAATTCGACTGTATTTGTAATAGTTTTTGGAATTGCAATTCTGTTCAATTTTTTTCTTAGCATGGAGGCCAGATTTAGTCTGGCAGTTGTGCCCTTCTAGTAAGCTATCTGATAATATATAAAATTCTACCCTTATTTTTGGGTCTTTTATCAGGCTATCCATGACATCAATAACTCAGCACTTCTAATCCTTAATCAATTAGTATACAACAACAAAACAACACAAGGAAAGAAAAAAAAAAAAAAAAAAAAAAAAAAAAAAAAAAAAAATAAACAAAAAAAAAAAAAAAAAAAAAAAAAAAAAAAAAAAAAAAAAAAAAAAAAAAAAAATAATAACATAAAAACCCATACACCAAAAATAATTTTCTTTATTTCAAATCTCTTATAATGACTATTCCTCAAAACATTTAACAATTATTCCAAAAACTAATGTTAGCTTTAAAAACAATACCCGAATTATTCATTACTGTTACTGGAAACCACATTAATTATACCTAAACAAAAGTAGTCACAAATTTAGCCCCAAATTCACGAAAATATCACCCATATAAGAAAAACACAAGAAGTTATTCTGGAATTCACCTGCCAGAACTTTTAAAGCTTGCTTTAAGAGAAAACTTAATGCTCATTCCGATTAGTATTCCACCAAATGCTACAATTCAACAAAGACTTCAACTGTGTCTCAATGAGAAAAACACTGAATATCCTCCAATCTATAGATATTTCCACATTGGAAAAACACTCTACAAACAAAAACTGGAATTTACAACAGCAAATCTTTCAAAAAAAGCTATTCAGAAACAACTCCACAATAAATTCAAGACAACAGCTGGATCAACAAACAGTCACTACAGGCTCAGAGCTGCTCTTGCACTTTATGACCTATTTTACACCTGTGAAAACGCCCTACAAAACCCAATTTTACAGTCTTTGAAGATTCAATACATTGAAAAGCTCACAGAACTGAAATTTCAACAATTTTCAGACAAAATTAGAGATATTATTTAGCATGAAATTATCTTTATAATTCCTATCATTAATTAATATATATTATCGTTTCAAATTATCACTTAGTATATTAGCAAAATGTCCAAAATTATCATTTAATTAATAATCCAATTTGTACATAACACAAATGTAACCTAATTGTGATGATCAATCATGCAATACCTCGAACTATGTAACATTCAAAAAGTTTGTCGAAATTTGAAGAAATTCGCTGAAATAATTGATAGTTCACCAAAATATCTAATAGTTCGCAGAAATAACTTGTAGTTTGCCAAAATGTATCTTTAGTTTAACAAAATTGTAGAAAAGAGCAAAGTTCAAGTTCATAGAATAGTGTTACAACAAGTTGTATAAAAGAAGAGGTTCTCTCTTTGAAAAAATGTATCTTATTTTAGATTTATCACTTAGAATTATTTCTACACACACAAAAGAGAAATAAATATCAAACAAATTTGAAAAACCAAATTTTTTAATTATTGTACTTGAAAAATTTTCAAAACCCAACTAACATTCTGAAATTGATTAGCTACCAATTTCAATAAACTGTTAGTGACTCCAGGCCTGAATTGAAAACATTTCTCTTGACAGAATTCTATTTCTTTTACATTTTTTTTATTTTCTTTTTATTTTCTTATTATAATCATTAAGGTAGCCTACAGACGAGATTCCTGTAGAAAAGTTGACTTTCACAGCAAAGTAACTACACATTTAGTGAGCTTTCAGATGAGCAATTCCTGGGAAAGAGTTGATGTTTACTACAATATAACTATATAAAGTAACTGGCATGGAATTGGCCATTCCACTTATAAGCCCAGCAGTTCAAATTATAGGAGATAATCTGAAGATAAATTCAGTACTGGAGGTTTAACCACATCCAGAAAACGTGAATTCACAGCAAACAGGCATCAACAACATTTAAGAAAAGAGACCAAAAACCTCTAGTAACAGCATGAACAATCCTGTGAAACAGGATAATATTGTTTGTTGACATAAAAAGATAGACAATTTGATTACAATTGTTACTAAAACTAAACTGAAAGGTAAGATCTAACCGTAGATCATAAACAAGTTTGGCAGTATCCGAGTTTTCACTTCGGATATGGATGCTGGTCACTTGGATTCTGGTGTCACAATTATTATGAACAATTTTTTGACTTGGCACATGTGTAAGGTTTTGGAAGTTCCTGGCCAGCTTTTTTCTATTAAGTTACTCTTCAAAAATAAACTTTCTGTGTCAATTTTGGGGCTGTATGCTGGGGCATCTCTGGCAGTACGTTTTTTTTAGATAAACAATATTAATTCTATGATTGCAAAGACTGTGAATGAATTTTTTTTCACTATCTTAGGTAGAGATTTCAATGAAGATGGCTCTCATAAGTGTGCTAGCTTTAAAAAATGTTTCAATCTTGGTTTAGTTAATTTCTTGGGTGGGAGTGCGTCTGAAAAGAAAGCAACATAGAACAATTCTCAAAGTGTCTTTAAGACCATTGACTATGTGTTTGTATCCTCAAGTCTGGTTAATGCGATATTGAATCATGAAGTGGTCAATGTTGGTGATTATTTTGATACTAATTATAGGGCTGTTTCTGTTTCTGTGGGTGTTGGTGGTTTTTTGAATACACACTTGTTCTTACTGTGCAAGCAAGCAAATAAAGATTATTGGAAGTACAATTACAAGAGTGCTAATAATGCTAAATAGATTGGGTTTAGGAAAGAAACAGTGGTGAATGCTATTATGTTTATTGATGAATTCTCTGTTGTTGTGAAAAGTTCGGATTTGAATGCTATGTAGTATGCTCTTCACTAGGTAATGTGTTTGTCAGCTGAGTCTATTTTCAAGAAGATATGGTTCAAGAGCTATGATGAAGTCTTCAATAAGGTGTCTTCCAGATTTCACAAATTGGAACTTTTGGTGTTAAAGATTGTTAAGGCCTTTCGTCTGGTTGCTTACAAAGAATTTGTGTCTTTGCTTGATGTATAGGGTGGTTTTGATTCTGCCAATGCCTCTGTTGTAAAGTCTCTGTTTCTCTTGGGTTTTCATTTTAATATCATCCATTCAATCTTGGCCAAGATTAAAAAATCATATCATTTTTCTAAACTCTTAGAATCAAGCCATGCTTAAGAGTCCCAGATCAGATTGGCAATTGACAAGAGGATGAAAAGCTTTGAGTTGGACAAGGACCATATTATTAAGAGTGTTTTGGAATATTCTTTCCGCAAAGTTGTTTTGGATCATTTAATAATAGATGATGAGCTGATTTTGGAACCAGCTCCAGTGAAGTCTAAGATGAATAAGATCATGAAGGGCTGGACTAAAAAGTACAGGGTGGTTCTTGATATTCTTAACAACTGGTCTTGACAGTATCAATCTTTGAATTATGTGTATAATGATGCTTTTTCTGGCGTGATGGGCATGATTGATTATGATAAATTGGTTAGAGTTGTCTCTAACTAGCCCGATGGCAAAGCTGCTAATTTCTTGGGTATTTCAAATAAATTATAGAAACATTGTGACATTTTAGTTCTTAGTATGCTTTTGGTGCTTTTGAATTTTTGCTTGTTTGTTAAATCTGTGTTTAGCCTTTGGAAGGAGGCTTGGGTCTCGATGATTTTCAAGCCTTATGAGTGGGAAGGTGTTCTAATAAACACTCATTTTATTGTCTTGATCAAAATGGCTTGCAAAATTCTCTCCAAGATTCTTTCAGATAAAATTTCACTGGCTTGCAGTACTCATGATGTTCTACATGGTAACAATTTTTTGGTTTTAAGGGGTATAACAACTCAGTCTTCTATTTTTGCAATTGGCTTGGTAATTGAGGATGTTTTGGAAAAGAACCGGAAACTCTGGCTTGTTCTGCAGGACATGCAAAAAGCATATGATTCGGTTGGCTGGAAGCATCTTGAGAAGTGCCTTTTGAGGATCAAAATGTGTGGTAAATTTGTTTGTTTTTTTGGTAGTATTTACAAGGACCAGACCAACCAAGTTATAACAGATTTTGGTTTGACCAATGGTTATTGGGTGCACAATGGACTGAACCAAGGTGAAGTTTTTTCCCCTCTTCTGTGGTACATATTTTATGATCCTTTTCTGTGTGAAGTCAAGCACCAAGAGAGTGTGTGCAAATACAGGCTCATTTCTCATTTTGTTTCTGGAAGTGGTCATGCTGAGTCTCAGACTGGGCTTTTCTCTTTTTTCACTGCTGGTGCTTTTGTAGATAATACCATTTGGGTAGATAGCAGCCAGACTGCTACACAACATATTTTCAATGTTGCTAGTGAATTTTTCAGGTTAAATAACATTTCAATCAATAATGATAAGACTGTAGCCATCCCTATCAACTGCCGGGTTGCTACACCCTTTTTGACTATCAGTGGCTTGTCTATTTTCATTGCCAAAAAAAGAGAACCTTACCACTATCTGGGTATTTTTTTGTTTTTTGAGAGTTTTTCAAAGTCTAGCTTGGCTAAAGCTCAGTTGGATATATGGTTTTTTGTGAATCTGGTTTTAAGGAAGGCGATATTAGACAAACAGTGCATGTATTTGGTATCTGCAGTTCTTTTTTCTATTATTAGCTACAGAACTCAGTTCAGTTTCGTTCCTCTTTGTGTCTGTAATAAATGGGATGCTCTTATATGCAAAGTCTTAAAGTCAAAGTTTGGGCTACCACACGACTTCCCCAATGATGTATTTCATCATCCCTCTTTGTACAATTTAAAAACTTTTAAACAGATTCAAGCTAAAGGCAAATCGGCTTCCATTGTTACTTTTGTGAATTCCATTGGTGTTTTGGGTCACTTATTTTCTCATAGGTCTCATGATATTCAGGTTCTCAGCTAGTGGTCTCATCATTCTTTGCTGTTTCTGGCTTGTGTTGGTGTTAGCCCCTTAAATAATTTTTTGGCAGGTGTAGTTTGCATTTTTTTTGGGTGTAATTTATCTTTAAGTGGCTCTCTGGTGTGCGCATTTCACCATTGGAGTGGTATTCCTATGTCTCTTGTTCTTGATGAACTTTTTTTTTTCAAGTATGTCTCTTCACTCAGGCATTATGGAATTGCTTTTGTGGAACAGCTTTGTGACCATAATGGTAATGTTTTCAGTTGGAGTATCTTTAAGCATTGGAAAAGGCTGGACCTTCATGATCCAGTCTTCTTCTGGTTTGATCTCTCCATTTGCTTTCTTGGTGGTATTGCTCCCTTTTCTGTTAGTTCTTTGGTTTCAGATAGTTAAGCTAATTCTGATGTTTGTCAATCTCATGGTTTTAGTATGGTTTGTAACACTCTGCTGACAGTTGATGCTGCTTGTCTTTCTGTGCATATGGATAGGTCTCTGTGTGATCTGGGCACTGTTGACATAAAAGCAGGTGCTGCCATTTTTTTTGAGGACATTGACATGGGTTTGGATGTAGAGGTGTCTGGTCTGGTTTCTTTTACTTTGACAAAGTTACAAGCCATCACTTTGGCTCTTGAGTGTGTTCCTTCTTCTCATTCAGTTGACTTGTTTTCTGACAGCCAAGCAGCTTTGGATGCATGCATATCAGAGTCTTTGCTGTTCCATCCAGAGTTTAGGAACTATTGCTGGATCAAGTGTCACCATATTGTTAATGTTATTCATCAAAAAAATTTGGATGTAAATTGAATTAAGATTAAGAGTCATTTGGGTATCTTAGACAATGAGCATGCTAATGCACTTGCCAAGAATGCAGCTGCCTCTGCCTGGCACCTGCCTCACTTGATTAGTGAATGCTTTCTGAGTGCTGATGGTATTGCGGTTTCTGGAAATTTTAGACACTTTGTACATAATGTTTTCTGTTCTGTTTATCATGTTCAATGGAAAGTTGGATCTGGATCTTGGGTTATGGTGAATGGTTTACATGCTGATATTGATTGGTTTAAGTCCTCTCTGGTGTGGCACCCTGATTCTTATTTGGCTGCTGGTTTTACTAGTATGCATACAGCTGGCTCTTGAATGTACTTTATGAAAGCCCTCTATCATTGGCTCCTGGTTGCTATGTGTAAGCATTTGTATAATAGAGGCTACCCCAGTGTGATGTGTTTATACTGTGGTGATGTTGAGATTTCGGACCATGTTTTTTCTTGTCCTCATGACTCCACTGTTTATGCTCATTTGTTGAACTCTCATGCTTTGGCTTGGGAGGCTCTTTCTGGTTTGTCTCACTTTTCTTCATGTGTTTTATTGTTGTTAGCCTCTTGTGTCTCTGAGATAGAAGTTGGCATTGCTCTGTATAAGGGCTTTGTTTTTTGTAACTGGTGTTGTGAGTCTGTTTCGGTTTTTAATGATCCTAAGATTAGGGCTAAAAAAATTGTGAATTTTGTGTGTAACTTTTGTCTTGCATTTTGGAAGAATGTCTGGTTGGTTTGTGCCAAACATTGGGCCTTTATAGAAAAGCATGGTTTGATCCCTTGTGACAGTTCCACTTTTATGCCAATTTCTGGTTTGTCTATGAGATTCTCAGCTAGTATGGTCAGGTTGCTGGGTGTGGCTGAAGCTTTTGGGGTTAGTTTTGGGTTTTGTAAGTTTTGTTCATTCTTTTCAGACGTTAAGAATTTGGTCTCTGTGCATATAGGCGTGTAGTGTTGTCTTGACTGGCCCAAGTGGCTAGTCACATGTAGAAAGTGCATTATTTATTCCTACCTCACTCATTAAAATAAAAAAATAAAAAAATAGTTAAACAGCAATATTTTTAATCAAAATAGAGATTAATATATATCCAGTTGAACCAATAACAAAAGTTAACTTCTAAGAAACTTTACTAAAAAGAACATATGACTTAATAGAAACTTTAAAAAACAAAAGGCAAAAAACAGCTGATAATATACAAAAGCCACAAGCAAAACAAAAAAAATAATATAATAACTAGTTATTAGATAACCCAATCAAATTCAAGATTGGAGACAAAGTACTCTTATATTATATTAAAGTAAAAAAACAATAGAGTAGAAAATTTGACCCCAAATAAAACAGATTAATTTACATTGAAAAAATTTTAAGAAACAGAACTTATAAATTAAGATGGAACAACAAAATTTTAACTAAAACAATATATAGTAATTAACTAAAACTATATCACAATATAGCATCATTATCTATTAATAATATTTTACAATTAGAAATACAACAAATATTATTTAAACCAGATGAGATTTTATGAAATCTGAAATCAATTATAGTTATCAAAACAAACATGTCAAATTAATTGATTAAAATAGTATATAAAAAAACAACATATGTGAAAAAAGCAATAGTAAAAAGATAAAAATTCCAAATCATATTTACACAATAATACAACAATTGTTTCAAGCTATAAATTAACAACAATTAGACATAAAAATTATTATTAACTACCAAACAATTTGTTATCAAAACACTAAAAAGAAGAAAAAAGCAAAAAC